>CAMZMU010000038.1:51517028-51791044 GCA_947311845.1 Poa pratensis
TCCGATATCACTAGAGTACGGTCCACCTCCAGCTTTGGGAACATTCTGAGACTCAGCAGCATTCTCATTCCTTCTTCCAGCTTGATGCCCCTCGGCTCGAGAGTGTTGCTTATCAGAAACATTTATGCTACTCAACTTCTCCCTGTACGAAGAAGCTTTATCATCTGGTTTCCCTGTCTTCTCTGTAGAAAAAAATTGAAATGATGAAGTTCTCGCTCCAACTTCCGAGTTTGTTGTCGTCTTTGCTGGCGCTTGGTCCTTAATACTTGCAGAGTCCCTCGACCTCGCGTCCGATGCATTCATCCCTTCTAAGTATCTATTATCAGTGTTAGAATATTTCGCAGATGATTTGGACATTGTAGGTCCACTCTTATATGGACTTGTGGTAGGGAATGGTGTGGACTTGTCTTGGATCCTCACTTCCTCACGAGCAGATTGAGGAGGCACTCCTCCAGAGCAGAAGACAGAAGGAACCGCAAAATCATCATCGTTAGTCAACTTCTTCCCAGCAGCACTCTTTATGTTATTCTCTCTACGTTGAGAACTACATTCCGCAGTTGATCCTGCAGCGTAGGCGTCCTTGCTCCTAAGCTGGGTGGAAATCCTCCCGGATTCTACCCTTGCAGCACTGCCATCCCGCCCATTCGAGCTGGTATTTATATGATCGGACGAACGCATGGGTTCGTTTGAAGGCACGCAGAATGATGGAAAGAGAGGTCTATCGCTCCCGCCAATCTACAAGAAAAGGTACAGGTCAGTACTTTATAATATGTAACAGAAGAAGATTTAAAATGCAAACTTTGTCAAGTCATGTCCTAATAAAAACTCATACATGGAAGCGCCTTGAATTATCCATGTACATGCTTTAGGCCAAAAACTGACGGGGGGTTTCAAACTGTAATATGTAGGGAAAGATGAATCCTACTGCTACCCTTTGTCAAACTCCTCTGTGCAAGCATCTTTATCCATGGACGTTTTTAAGCCAAAAAATGAACGCTTTGTCCAACTCCTCTGCGTAAAGGAATCCTACTGCTACCCTCCATCTCATTATCTTTACTGTGTGTAGACAGAAGACATAATATTTTCAGTAAGGAAGAAAGAAAGAAAAGAATGAACCTAACTAAACCACTGATTTCTAGCTATTGTTTCAATTTATGAAAAAATTGTGTTTTTTTACTTATCACTTTATGTAGCTCACTAGAGCATGTCGGTTAACTTGACTGCATTCAACTACCAACGAAATAACAAGGTAATGTTTTTCAACACCAGAAGTCTAACAGACATAAGAACTATAATATTTTGCAGTGATGAAGATAAAAGATAAACACGAGTCGAACTTAGTATGTAGGCAGGGAATCCCAGTGCTACCCTCCAAAAACCTTTATCTTTGTTGTGTATGGATAGAGGTTATAGTCTTTCTAGCGAGGAAGGGCGGAAATAAACAGAAACTAGCTAAACCACTGATTACAAGTTATCATCTGAATTTCTTGACAAACCTGGTGTGTAATTCAACTACCAACCAAATAAAAAGGTTTGGTGTTTTTTTCAAACTTCAGAAAGCCATAAAGTATCTAGGTGGGATATCAGAACTGGTGAGCATTTTACACTTGTTTATGACTATACCTACAATCGCTCATAGAGATTCGAGAGTCACGGAACGATGGCTTCATCACCATGAACATATTACACACGGGTGCTGCTCAACGACAGGAAGAACATCCATGGGTAACTCTCTCTAACTTAGTCAACGACTGGAAGAACATCCAATACTGGTCGTATGAAGATTTTTTCTAACTGTTCTGTATGCGACCAAGACACGGGGAGTCAAAGTCACCGGCATCAGATGACCACCCCCACCTAAACATTTCAGCAAGTATCTGCCGACAGGCTTCCTCTAGCCTCCGCCCGCACCGTCTAATCCTGGGTTCGACGCAGAGGGATCACAAATATATTTTATAATATATGTATGCTGCCCTCCACCTTTCGTAGTTGTGTTAGTGCAGTTTCATATCTTTATCTTTGGCATGTGTAGATGGAAGTTATAATATTTCCTGTGTGAAAGGAAGAAAGATAAATAGGAACCTAATTAAACCACTGATCTGCAGCCATTGTTCCACTTTTCTTAAGAAAAAAATGTGTTTGCTGCTCATCGCTTTCTGCAGCATACTAAAGCACGGTCTAACCAGAGGAAAAGGTGGAGCTTTTTCGAACTTCAGAACGCCATGTATTATATTATAAGAATCAGTGGTCATTTTCACTCGCTTATGTCTATAGCTGCAACTGCCCATTGAGAGGCAAAACCATATGTAAGCATCTCACAGCACTCATAATCATACAGAACGTTGGTTTGATCACCATAAACGTAGCACTCCTCCACGTACACAATAGAGCAGTAAATCAACAAAAACCAGCCAAGAAAGGCCGTATAAGTGCTGATGTCCCAGAAACCAGAGTGACCCCCCCTTACACACTTGACGCTGCTCCGTATGGTCCAACACTCTAATACTCCTCTGGTAAGCATGGCAGCCAGGCAGCGGGCTGATCGCCGGCCACGGTTGGCGTCTAAGTTTCAATCCAGCTAACAGGAAAAGTCCTAGTAGGAGAAATGGGGCAAATTCGACCTAGTAGGAGATGTGGCTGTAACAGACAAAGCCCTCGTATAAGTTAATGTTCCTACTACTAGTGATGAAGGAAGAGAGTCCCTAATGTTTTTGACAAAATTGTGTTTCCTAGGCTACTCATCGTTTTGTTTAGCATATCAGAGCCAGGCCTAACTTGATGTGAATTCGACTATGAATCAAAGAAAAATGTTCCGTTAAGCATGGCACGCGGTGGTCAGATACCAACAGGCAAAGACATAGGAAGGAGAGAGGTTGTCCTCACCTGTCCGGCGTTGGATGCGGCGTTGGATGTGGGTATGGTGGCGTTGAAGGGTGGGCGGTGTGAGGATGCTGGTACGCTGAACTGCTCGTAGAGTGCCATCTTGTTCCTGGGCGGCGCCCGGGGCCCGCCGCCCTTGAGGGTGGAGTCGTTGACGTGGAGGCGGGGGAAGAGCGGGCCCATCACCTTGTCCCCCTCCTTCCCCGGCGCGCCGCCACCCCTCCTCATCATCCCACCGGCCGGCCGCCTAGCTAGCTAGCACCCTGCCGCCCTGTGGGAAGAAGGGACGAAAGAAAGATGGATCCCGAGCTCCGGATGAAGAAGAAGAAGAACAACAAAGAGGGGGAAAGCTGCGGTCTTTGCGGGCGAAATCGGATCTCCGCTGTTGCTGCGGAGGAGTGGTCGGGGCTCGGGACCGGGCGAGCGGATTTCGGATCGAAATATCTTGGCTGCTTGGCTCTGCGGTGGCGCTGGGGACGGACGGAGCGGAGGAGGGAGGGGAAAGCACGCAGGGACAGGGAAAGGGAGAGACGGTGGAGCAGAGGAGAGCCACGTCGGTCCACACTGAATGGGGATCCTCATCCATCCACAAACCACAACACAAGTCTGTGCCTGCCAAATGGAAAAACAAATTAATAACAACCTAATTAATAGGTTCAACTAGCCTAGTTGGGACAGGCACATAATTTTATTTTATTTTTTTCATTTTAGGAAAAAATGTATTATGCCCTGTTTGGTTGCGCAGAATTCGCCGCGGAATTGAATTGTCAATGGAATACCAAATCAACAATTTTAATGGAATTCCAGTTTTGCTGTTTGGATGCGCATGGTATTCATTCGTAGAATCAAGGCTGGAATGGAATTCCAAATCCTGTTTGGATGTACATCATGTGAAATTGAATTCTATAGTGTAGAAAATATGTTGGGCACATCCTAAAGTGTAGAAAACGGAAATCAAACCTTTTCACACAACAACATTTAACAGTCCATATATAATTTCAGCGCTGCTACAATAATTAGCCACATGCAATTTCTAATGCCAATAAAATAGCAGACAAGCGTGGTAATTTTCTAGGATAAAAAGACACATCCAGTTTTCATATCATATGATTAAATCCTCAAGAAAAATCAATCCCAAAACATAAATGCAGATTGGGTGAATCCTGGAAGAAAAAATCAAGCTAGCTCGCAATCGTTGGCTGTGGAGCAGTTGCTGCTCAGCTCGCACCCGTCGATGCGTGCTGTTCGCTCGGCCGCCGCCTGCTACTCACCCGGCCGCCCGCCGCCTGCTTCAGCTTGTCATGGACGCCGCCTGTTGTTCGCCCGGCCGCCGCTGCTTCGTATCGCCATGGACGCCACCTACGGCTTCTGCTCGTCCGGCCGACGCCTGTTGGCCCGCCTACTGCTGCCACACCTGGCCCGACCGTCGCCTGCTGCTTGCTATGGCCGCCGTTCGACCCTCCTCCCGCCGCCGCCTAGGGTTAGGTTTCCATGGCGGGCGATGCGGGGAGGGACGGCCAGGGGTAGGGACGAGATGGGGAGAGGAAGGCGGCTAGGAGAAGGTGGGCAGGGAAGAGGAGTAAGCGGTGGAGGCGCACCCGCTTGGGCCGCCGGCGACGAGCTCCCGTCGTCGTCCCTGGTCGCGAGGCTAAGGTCGGTAGGTGGGGAGGAGAAAGAGAACGACACTCGTTCGCACGATTCCGCGAGATTCCGAGCTAGAGACCTCGGAAAGTTTGCCTGCTCGGTTCGCATGCACGCGGGTCCGCTCGGAATTGGGCCTGTGATTCCAGATGAAAATTCCTAGCACAACCAAACAAAAGAATTAGGGGCTCAATTCTAGATTCCTTAATTTCATGCTCAATTCTATGCAACCAAATAGGGCATTAAAAACATATTAAGATGCACAAACCAAGTGGAAGAAGACGATAATCCATTCATGGAGTATGAAAAAGACGCGACGTCAATTGACAATTCGTCGAGAACTCAGATGGCGGGAGCTCGGACGGTGCAGGGGGAGAGCGCGAAAGAAATGGAAGTTTTGTCGCATGTCCAACGGTATTGAAGAGGCAGTAAGGACGTTGAATTGCTCGCTCGATTACGTGATATATATTTTTAAACATAAGAGATAGTATTAACATTGAAGATCATAGTACAACACGGGTGACGAGAGACGAAGAGCAATGTACGAGCATGCTAACATGCACAAACCGAGTACAAGATGACGATAGTTCGTTCATAAAGAAGACCCGCAAATGTATTCGAAGATGTTGCAATTGCAATCTTCGCCATAGACTATGTACCAATGGACTGGGAATTTTAATTCAGTGACAAGTGTAAGCACTAGTTTGACGGGGGGAAAGTAAACGACTTGGTACATTTTTCTAAAGTGTAATCGAGCTTGATTGGTGAAAATAGCAACTTGACGCAACATTTTTCCAACGAGAAGTTTATAACTCCGGTTTTGGGTGGAAAGAGAATGCAGTTTGCACTTATATCGAGTCGAAGGTTCGGTCTTCTTAATCGATCGAGGGTAGTACGGCTTGACATTAGTTTCCCATCAAAGCTGTCTTGACTGGCAAAATGCACTGTTCTGACCCTGACGTCAAAATTCAGCACAAAATGGACCGATTTCGAAAGTTTAGCCGGATCTAACCCTTTTTCGTACCGCTCAACATATCGGCGGTATACTACACGGGGTACCGCCACGGTCGTCGGCGGTAGCTGTCCTGGTCCACGGCCCGCTGTTGCTGCTTGACTCAGCTGACGTGGCGATACCGCCGCGAGATCTGGCGGGACACTAGTTAGGTACCGCCTTTTGTACAGGCGGTATAGGTGAGCAGAGTACCGCCAGGGTACGCGGCGGTACCCATCCTTGAGTTAAGTCGCACGTCGCCGCGGCCCAGCCTCGTGTTCCTCTTCTTCGACCTAGCCCAAGAACAGGCGGCGGCGGCGGCTCGACCTCTCTCTCCCCTCTCCCGAAGATCAGGTGCGGCGGCGCGGCGGAGCGGCGGCGCGGCGGCGCGGGGCGTGGGGCGCGACTCTTCTCTCCCCTCCCCCCAAGAACAGGCGGCGGCGGCTCGACCTCTCTCTCCCCTCTCCCGAAGAACAGGCGCGGCGCGGTCGCGCGGGGCGCGACCTCTCTCTCCCCAAGTACAGCCGGCGGCGCGCGGCCTCTCTCTCCCTCGGGTAAGCCACCTTATCTCTCTCAATTTCATCCATTTTCTTGGCCGAATGTAGATTATTTGCTGAAACCCTAGATGATTTGTTCAAACCTAGATTGTATATTTGCTATAGATGATTTCCTCTAGATGATTAACTTGTTACTACATTTCCAATGGGGGTGCCGAGTCTAGTTATTATATTTATTCAAATCCTAGATGATTAGATGATTTCCTCTAGATGATGGATATTTTTTTGCATACCAAATGAGGGATATTTGTTCAAACCTTAGATGATATGTTTGATATATGCTGGTACTTTTGTTATCATTGCTGAAGGGTATGTGTCTACTGTTCCCATATTTGTCCGAGTTTTGTTTATTGTTGGGAACACATTTATGAAACTTGAAATGTAAGTCTGTACTGAGATGATCTTTACAAGTTATAAGTTTTTTGCAAGTACTTTTGTTATAAAGCGTGGATTTGAACTACTCGTCAAAAGCTTAACTCAGAGCATGTGTGTGGTATTTAATTTTAAACATCTGTGTGTAGCGTCTTCTCTTGTGTATCTTAGCATGTTTTACTGGGACATGCAAACACACAGCAGCTTGTCTTATTTTGCTATTTTTGCTGCATTTTTTGTCGTAATTAGATACCCCTACTCTTTACTAATCTTGTTATCTCCAGTTAAATCACCTGAAAAATCCAAAATTGAATTGTTGGAAGTAAAACTAGATGCTAAATTTGTTCAAACGCTAGATGCACTTGATGTTTTGGTGTAGATGATGTGTAATGCTCAAGATGATATGCTTGTAGATGAAATGAAGCCAAATGTAGATGATTTTCTGTAGATGATGTTTTATTTGATCTAGTTTCTTGAGCAATTCTTTGTGGTCATTTACGAGAATGTTTTGCATTAGGATGGATGACCCGCCGGAACGTTATTACCCCGGGCTTGATTTGGTGTACGACAGGGAACATCGTGCCCGGCTTATCGAGAGGGGAGATATGGACTTAGCTGAGAAGGTAAATAATGTTCTCAATTTTTTTGTTGTTGCAATTACAAAGATAGTGAGCACATCATGTTTGTTTCTTTCGCAGCCTATCGGTCCTATGCGCATGAGGGGCCATAGTGCGGAGGACATGCCCTACGATGTTCGGTACGAGCCATACTTTGAGGCGGCTGGTCTTCTCCCATTTGTCCTTCAGTTCAGGCGTAAGCCGCCGGCGTTCAACCACACGGCCATTACCGCCCTTATTGATCGTTGGAGACCCGAGACCCACAGTTTCCATTTGCCGTGTGGAGAGATGACGGTCACTCTTGAGGATTTTGCCATGATCACGGCTCTTCCGATCGACGGAGACGCTCTGACTGGGAGGGTGGATCTTGTCGGGTGGCGCCAGCGGGTTCTTGGTCTCACCGGCAGATTACCACCGGTGCCGCCGGAAGGAGTGAAAGATACTAGGTCAGCGGGTGTCTCGTATTCGTGGCTTCGACAGTTTGGGCCATGCCCGGAGGATGCCGAGGCACCGATGGTGCAGCAGTATGCCCGGGCATACATGTGGTATGTGTTAGCCCGGGTGATCTTTCCAGATGGGTCAGGGGACACGGCCTCGTGGATGTGGCTTGACGCATTACGTGATTGGAACGTCAAGTACAGCTGGGGGTCGGCGGGTCTAGCCTTTCTTTACCGGTCTACAATGGTGAAATGCCCGAATGCATTGGTCGAAGGTCCAAAAGGCACGGCGGAACACTCCATCAACATGTTCAACCGCGTAAAACATGCCCGGGTTTCTATAGGCCATCCCTCCCAACAACCTCGGGAGGCGGTTGTACGCTTCTTTCCATCCACCATACAACATCTTAAATGCGGCATGCTTGGCCTTCCATGCCTTCCATATTCGATGTTGTATCCAAAGAATTCCTTTACAAGACCCATCAAAAACCTCGGTTTAATGGTTGGTTCATTCTTTATACTATTGATGAATTTGTATGCGATGAAGTCGGAGGTGAGTTGACGGTGCTTTGTGGATGGATTCCGGCCCGTTTCTTGCACATGTGATGGGCTTCACAACTTGTTATCTTCCATTGCCGTGGCGGTTTGGTCTTGCACGGACTACCCATGGGCATCCCTTTTGGTCGCAAATCACGGTGTATCGATGCTTCTCGTCCGAGTGCTTCACTATGAATGGCCTATGGTGCTTCACCGCATATTCCCTAAGCCACATTTGCAATTCTACCAAGTCCGGAAACTTCAAACCTTTCTTTATGCGAGAATTGTTGTCATCGTCATCTTGAGTTGTGCTTGGTGTTGCTTCTAGATCTTTATACTTGCCACCATCCACCATAGCCTTATCGGCAAGCGTGAGATCACGAAATAATGGAATTCGGTGATCCCGGCCTACCACTTTTAAAAAGGCTTGGGCTTCTCTCGCCGTGAACCCATCTTCGTCCACTTCTTCAGGGCCCTCGTCCTCCGAGTCCGAGGCATAGCAACGGCGATAGAAGGTGTCACGGTCAATGCCATCCTGTTCGACTTGTGCCTCTACATCTCCAATATAAATGTCATGATACTCGTCCTCCCGCTCGGACACATCACCCTCCATGTCTCCTTGCTCCCTATCTTCATCCTCAATGCCAAAGCCATAACCATGATCCACATTGACATATTGTTCTTGTTCATCGACTTGGTCGCCATCATTCATCTCCAAGTCAAATTGTTGGCTCAAAGGAGGTTGGCTCATAGTATTCAACTCGACCGCATCATCAAGTGACACATTTCGAGTGGGGGTCATTGCATCATGTGTGGGGGAGGCACACCGGTTCAAGTCAAAATGCAACCGATCACCGCCAACCTTGGTAGCAAATAACTCGAGCGACTTGTCTTTGGAAGCCGCCACAACCTCTTTGTATGCCCCCCAATCTAACTCGCATGTGATAGGTATTTTCTTCTTTCGCGGACGATGTCCCGATCCAACAAAATACCTTCCATCTAGTTCAACCTTCTCCCTAGGATCCATCCATTCAAAAACTTCCCGTACTCTTGCAACAACCTCGGCATATGTTGGACTATTGGCAAATACCATAACTTTTTCTCCATTGTCAACAATCTCTTCTTCATTGTTACTAAAAAATGCTTCTTTGTCAACATGATGGACATTCACGATTCTTGCCATCTATAATTAAATGACAAGACACACAAATGTATCACATTGATGTGTAATAGCAAACACACCACAATAATCTAAATTATACATGTGTGCTAACCACTACCTCAAACCCTAGACTCAACCATAATTCTAGGTAAGGAAAACACATGAATCTATCTAACCACAATGATTTCTACACGTCACAAACAACATATAACCCGCAATGCACCAATTCAAATAATAGATTTAGGACAAATCAACAAATCTAGGGTTTGCCTCAAACTAAACAATGCCACAAAGTAACACAAATCCAACCAACAAAAAGCGAGAGATCTGAGAGAGACTACCTCAGAGGAAGGAGATGGCCCGATTCCACGAGCTATGCCCTCCGATTTGGAGGGATTTGAGTGTGGAGGAGAGAGGGGAAGAGGGCAGCAGCTCGGGCAGCAGCTGGGGTGAGAGCTAAGTGAGGATGAATGAGAGGCTGGGGGTGCTCGAGCCATTTAACTGTCTCCAACGCGTACCGCCAGACGTGTCGGCGGTACCGTGATGAAGTGTACCGCCGGCTTCCCGGGCGGTATCCATAAAAGTCTACCGCCTCTGACATCGGCGGTATCGCCACGTCAGCTCAGTCAACCGGCCCGAGCGGACCGTGGACCAGGATCCGTACCGCTAGGGTCTTTGGCGGTACCACGTGTAGTCTACCGCCAGTATGTTGAGCGGTACGAAAAAGGGTCAGATCCGGCTAAATTTTCAAAGTTGGTTCATTTTGTGCTGAACTTTCGTGTCAGGGTCAGAACAGTGAATTTTGCCGTCTTGACTCGTCAGTTAGAAAGACAAAAAATACGACTTCACGTTGCAAAAAATAGTTGTGAGGAAAGTGGCCAGCCAGCATGCATGTAGGATTGTAGGGAAGAGTCATTCGGAGGAGGCAGCAGGAAGGTTCTGTACTTGAACAATCGATCACGTTAGAATCTTTGTGGACATCGAAGAAGGGAGGGCTCGCGTCTCTGGTCGCCGGGAGCAGATTCGCTGACTTTGCTCCCGCTGACTTTGCCTGACTTTGAGTCACTTACATGTGAGCGAATCTCAACGGCTGGTCGCCCCCCGCGCGGGCGACCGAGGCGCCAAACCTAGCCGTTGCCAGCCGCCTCCTCCTCCGCCCCTCCTCCCCGCCGCCGTCGGCGAGCGCCGTTGGGCAAAGCTCGCGTGGTGCCGGCGGTGGCGGGATTTCCTCTTCCCCTCTCGCGACGCGACGGAGCGGGCCGTGGCGGCCGAGATGGGCGGCGTGCTAGGTGAGGGGCGCGTCGGCGCGGCCATGGCGGCGTGGTGGCTTCGCGACCTTGAGCGCATCCAGGTCCAGCGGCGGTTGCCCTGTGGCAGCGGGCTAGGGCCTGGGCGGCGCGGCGAACTCGGCCCGGTGGTCGGCCGAAGGCGGTCCTGCGGCGGGGCTCAGCGAGGAGGACCGCAACGGGGCGGCGCGAGCCTGGTGGATGCTCGGCAGCAGCAACCACGACGCTGCAACGGGGCGGCGGGACCTCTCGGGCCCGATCTGGGCCTAGATCTGGACTAGGCGGGTCTGATTCGGGCCCGATCTTGGGCCTGACGAGACCTGCTGCTCCGTCCGGTCGGCGGCCGTCCTTGACGGCGGAGGGCTGTTCCTCTCCGGGTGGCTGTGGTTGCTGTCCATATACTACCTGGATGAACCAAGCGGAAGTGGACGTGGCGCTGATCCCTCCTCTGACTCGTCGATCTCGCGGTGGTCGTTTCCGCGTCATGGGGTTGCGTTCGTGGATGACGGGGCGGCGGCTCTGGAAGGTGAGGCTGCACGGCCGGCTCTACGGCGAGCGGCGTGTTGGCAGTGGTGGCTTCTATCTTTGTGGCGAGGAGCGGGCAGCGGGGATCCTGGCGTCTTCGGTGCTTCTGTAGCGGCGACTCCCAGATTGCCTTTTGGAGGTCCAACTTGTTGGCAGGGGCGGTCCGTGGTGACATGGTGTGGGATGAAGGTGCCCGAGCGAAAGCTCAGCGCCTCGACGTCGACGGCGGCGACACCTGCGGGCGTCGTTACCCTCTTGGGGGACGTCGTTGTGGTCACCTTCCCCATGTTCGGGCTCCGGGTGAAAACCCATGTCCTTTGGTCTCGGCGACGACGGCGTACAGCGTCGTTACCCTCTTGGGGGCGTCGTCGTGGAGTCCGAGCCATGTTACCTCTCGGTCTCGTTTCGGTGGCATCGGCAATGGTGGGCAAGTCCGAATCCTGCTTCGAGGATTTCTCGGCGATGGCTTGGAGCGCTCTTGGCGGCCTCTTATCTTCTACACGTGGCTATGTCTTCACCTATCTCCGTCCTCGTTGTCTGCTGGCAGGATCGGCGCTCCACGGCCCGGAGCGAGAGGGCAGGCGGCCCTTTCCGGCGATAATTTGGTGGAGGTGGTGTGACTAAGTCCGGCGTTTTATTGGCGAGGCGTGGAGTTCCCCTTGTCGGTAGTCTAGCTTTCTTTGTCAAGGTGTGGCTACTCCTTTGTTTTACTGTTTTTATCGTTTATCTGCTTGTAAGAGGATTCCCTCACCACTTTGTATCGGTTCGGCCGTTTGGTGCTTTATTTATAAAGCTGGGCGAAAGCCTGTTTCGTGTGTGGAAGGTTATGTACTTCTCCGTATGTGTTTTGGCCGTACGCTTGTAGAGTTGTATCGTTGACGAGGATATACCCTTCGGATCCCCTATTATTGGTATACCTGGTGCAGCCCAGACGAAGGCCCACCTAGCGGCCCAACGAAGCCCAAGAAGCTGCGGGCTATTTCTTGAAGCACAAGACAAGGAATCCAAATCGTAGTCTACTAGGACTCTTGTAAACCCTACCTGGCTCCCTTTATAAAGCCAGGCAGGGGCACCCCATAGACAGATCCAGACACAATTAGACATAGCATACACGACATAGCATAGAGAAGCCACGTCTCACCTCCATAATCGCCATCACGGCCACCATGTAACCTCATATATAATCATAATCAGACAAGCAGGAGTAGGTCTTTACCTCACAATGAGGGGTCGAACCTGGGTAAATCCTTGCTTGTCAGCCGTCCGATACTACTAGCGCGCACATCTTCTCCCTCATAATCTACCCGGGGTACTCGACTCTGGGATTGCCGGGGGCGCACCTCGACAATTGGCGCCGTCTGTGGGAAGAACGCGTGCTGGATTCACGGTTTCGGCGGCTCCATCATATTCATCGGCAAATCTTCATCGACAAAAGCGACCAGATCGCACCTAAGCTGCGCGTAGCAGATCCAATCTTCATCGGCAAAATCTTCATCAACGACGGCGACCTTCCACGTGCACGCTCGTAAGATCCAATCTGGCGGCGGCATGCATCTGCAGACGTCTTCGACCGTCCAAGCATCCTTTCGAGTCACCGGCACGTCCTTCATGCATCCGTACTCCCGTGCGAGCAGGACAAATCTAGAAATCATATACTACATCAAGCAAAAGAACAGGTAGATTAAACTGGATCGAGTGCCAAGGCCGCACGCATCCATGCACTAAAGACAAGAAGAAGCAAATACTCCTATACGTCATGTGGAGATCGATCAGGCAATCGGCACGCGTACTCGAAGCGGCCAGCGGACGGCCGGGTAACCGACGGCAAATCCGATCATCAGCGGAATCAACATCACCAGCAAGATCCGCGTCTTCGACTTAGCTTCATCACCGCCATCAACAACGACGGCTCAACCTGCATCGACAATAGTGATGACTCGCGCTACTAGATCAACGCCCGGGGGCTCAACGTCACCTCGTCTTCGGGTGCTGCTAATCAAATCTACCAGATCGAGATTCATCGGCGGCGTCCCAATCTGTATCGGCAAAGCGACAACTCACTGAATTCGACAAGAACCTGGAATCGTCTTGCTGGAGAGCAAGGCGGCGGTGCATGCTGCGAGGCAATGGTTAGCCAGCCTCATACGTGAAGCCAATCATGTAACAGCCCACTTTTGGTAATGCAAATTATGAGCTAAATTTTCACTTTTGCATTCCATACATGCATCATTGCATCCATTTGAAATTGTTAAACAAAACAACACTTGGTGTGGCACCATTGCAAAGTAACATGCCAAACTTGCTACAACCAAATTTCACAACAATGAGATACCCAAACCTGCAAAAACAAGTACCGTGAAATTTTATATTTGTCGAGGAAGTTCCAAGAGCTCAAAACAAATATTTGGAACTTGCTTAATTTCTCTAAAGGAAAGTATTTTGGAAATTCTCAAAAATGTCTATAAGCAATTTCTTATTTTATTCCCCAAGCAACTGACATCCAAATGACTTCAAAATTCTTGGAGTGCTTGCCAAGGGTGCAGGGAGGATGCAAAAAAATTGGCATAATTTTCAGAAGTGTTTAAATGCCTCAAGTAATTCAAATCCTTTGCTGGAATGAATTCCCAGAACTGAAAAGGACCCGTTTGTGATGAACTTAAAACTTTCAGGGAGCTAATTGCAATTTCGCCGTCTTCTTCCTCTCTCCCTGTAGCGACCGAAGCAGCGCGAGCTGCTCGGCCGCACCAGCTCGACGAGCTCCGGGCCCCCTCTGCCCTCTCCCCCGCAAGGAGAGCAAGAAAGCCACGAGCCCCACCTGCTCCTCCCTCGATTGCTCCCGTTCCTCACCTCTTCGCTCACCCCGAGCCGCCATGGCCGCCAAGCTCCGCCGCCGTGCCGCCGTCGCCTGAGCGCACCCCGTCCAAATCGAGCGCCACAGAGAGGTCCGCCGCGTCGCCAGCTACGTCTCTGCCAGAGGAATTGAGCTGGGAGGACGCGAATCGACCGCGCCGTCCGGATTTTCGCCGACCACCGCCGCCGCTCCGCCGGACGAAATCGTCGCTGTCCATCCACCTCCGGCGCCGCCGTGTCCTCGTACGTGTTCGTGGTGAGCATCCCGTGCGGAAGCACCTCTCCCCATCTCCTCTCTCGCACTGGTTCGCGCTCCACCTCGCCGTAGCCGCGCGCCGGCGTCGTCGCCGTTCTTTTCGACGCGCGCTGCCTGGCCGTGCGACCGGCCTAGGCTGGGTGGAGGGTTGATGCTCTCGGGCCACTAGCCGGCCTTGGGGCCGGCCCAAACTGGCCGGGAGGCTGGAGGCCTCTGTAACCTGGCCGGCCTGCCAGCCGGCCCAGACCAGGCTGGAGGCCGGGCTGCCTGTCTTTTTCTTGGAGTTTCTTTTTTTTCTTTTCCCCTCTAGCGCAATGCTTCCGGCTACTCCCTCGCGCTTTAGGGAAATCGAACCACGATGATTCCTACAAGTTCCTCTCTCCCTTTCGAGTCGGGTAGATAAAAGAATTATCGTTGGTTTAAAAATAATCAAAAGTAAATATTTAAAAAAGAGGAATTATAAAATTAATAACTTTTGATCGGGGCGTCCGAAAAATGTGTCCCTTATACCAAAATGTTCAGAAAAACACGAATCCCCCAGAATCATCATCATCATGCATAATTGATCACAACTACAATAATGTACTTTTAGTAGCACTAGAATCACTAAGTTTTAATATGGGGTTTCTTCCAAATTATGCAATAATATAACGGGGACCCCATTTAACTTGTTGGTCTTGTTCAATGCTTTTATGGTGCATCTAAATTGTCATGCCATCATGTGATTGCGCATTGCATATGTTAGCATGTGTGGTGATTGATTGTTCTTCCGGTGTTGTTTGTGCATCGGTAGATCAAGGAGGTGAAGTGCCACCCCGTCTCGTGACGATCCGTACTACCAGCCGCATCAACAAGGCAAGCGTAATCCCCCCTCTGAGCATATCTTATCCTATTTTCCGCAAGTATTTTGTCCACTATAATATTGCATGCGGTTCCAAATGTCAATTTATTGGGTGAGAGTATCCTATAGTTGCATTAAGTTTCCGATGCCAATACCTGTTCCCTCCTATTATCCATAGGTTTGTATTGTTGGCCTGAGCTACTTACTATGCTATGTTGATGCTTAGCCATGCTTAGTAAATGCTTAGCTGTACGATGGATGGTTGATGTTGGAAACAGGTGTTGAGCGGTTGATGGTGGAGAATTGTGGGGCAGGTAATAAAATGCTTAAAGGTGGGGATGAGAGGCCACTGTGGTTGTGGTGCTTTGTCTCGTTCTCGCCGCCTAGGTGCGAGTTTTTTACCTCTTGAACCAAGACTGAGCGTGCAACCATGCGTGAGGCCTATGCATTTGCAGGAACCCTCATAGACTAAATAACTCGGGCGGGGCTAGCCAGGGTCCTCTAGTTCGGGCTTCCATTTGCGCGTGCGTGATGATGGTGGTGAACTGGATGAGGATGGTGGTGTTAGGAAAATGAGTGGCCGTGGGGGGGTGTTGGAGGCACTGGTGTCCTGCCGCCACTGATGATCCTGGAAGTCCTTAACGAGGGAGAAGTCGACACCGCTCCCACCCAGCCGGCTCTCCAAGGAAGAGAGCTAAAGCTAGGTAATGGGCCGGACGGTACGCGTGGCAAACATTGTACACCCCTGCAGGGTTAAATCTTTTCGAAAAGCCGTGTCCGCGGTTATGGACGAACTTGGGAAGTGAAGGTAAGATCATAGAATAACTTGAACGGAATGATTAAAAACTGGGTACTAGAGGTACCACTCACAAATGCAAGGTGAGCTTCCTCGAGGGTGATTCGGGGAGGTGCCTTTGATGAACAGGTACAGTGGTTGTGATGGTTGATGATGAGAAGGTGATCAAAGAAAAGAGTACTTCTTACCTCTTTTAAAATACTCTGAATAGTCGATGCCATTGAGTTATGTTTTCATAAATAAAATCAGCTTTATGCAAAACAGCCATAACTTTGAAAGCCTCATCGAGCTAAAGCTCTATATATAATCTTGCGAGTTCGTCGAACTCAACGTCGTTTGTTTTGTTTCAGAGGAGGACTTCACCGACCTCGAAGGTGGGTTCTTTGTGGACGTCGACGAGTAGTCTGGGGTTCCCAGGTGGCAGCTTGGGACATCCCGGAACAGCTGGCGCTGGATGTTTATCTGTAGGCCTCTTAGGCCATATTTTGGATCTTGTTGTTTAGAACAACCTAATTCGCTTCCGCGTTGTAATGTTGGGTCTGTGACCTCTGGTTGTCATTTGCTATCTTTCTCTATTATAAGAGTTGAACTATAATGATTTGTGTCGTAGAGTCTGTGATGTGCCAGTTGTTCCACAAGTCTTGATCTCTCTATTACATTGAGGGTTGTGCCTGTGTTAAGGCATCAATCGGGGTGTTGCGTTGCCGATGATCCATTCCGAGCAACGCCTGCCAAAGGTTTTGGCCGGGGATTGGTAAACCCGTAACCTCCGGTTGTATCGCTTAACCGGTGACACACAGCATCACTGTATAACAGTCGGGTCGGGGCGCCACAAGTTGGTATCAGAGCAGTACTGCCTGTAGGAAACCCTTCTACTGGTCGACGTTGAGTCTAGTGTTTGTGAAAATATTTTAACCTAAAAATGAGTTGTGAAAACCATCTTAGGATTCTTTTTACTCCTTATCTGGTTACCCTCTAATCTCGGAGCAATCTTACCTCGATTTGAGTTTAAAGGTTTTACTCCTCGTCTGTTACTTCAAAATGATTAGAAACGTGGGTGGGTTCGACCTTTAGTGTTATGTGTCACGTTGCTCCCGCTGCGTTGCAATCCAAATCAACTGAACACTGATGTTTCTACCGAATCTAATCTTTGATCCTTTCTTTGGGTTTTAACCCAGGACTTGAACATAAGGTCCCGGATTGTGTCAACTAGAGTGTGTTAAGTTGTGATTTCTTAACTCTCACTAGTAGCACATGATGCTGATCTTTGACCCAAGTTCTATCTTGTTGTTTCCTTCTCGCAAAGTATTATCGTCCCTAGTCTGTGTACTTGTGTAGACGCTAATGCTATTGTTCGACCATTCGGAGAAAGATACTAACTGTGTCATTGTCAAATCTCCAGAATGGCTCGAGGAGGCCGTGGAGGCCGCGGTGGTCGCGGTAACCACAATGATGATGAGGATGATCTGCCGCCACCACCCTCGATGGCTGAGGTCTTGATGGCCATTGAGGAGAACCGTGGGCGCAATGAGCGCTTGCTTGAGCAGTTGGTGCAGCAGAATGCACGGAGGAACGAGTGCAACACTCTCACTGAGTTCCTGCGCTCCAGCCACCCACCTTTGCTGATGCTAAGGAGCCACTGGAAGCTGATGATTGGCTTCGTGCTTGGAGCGCAAGTTCTCCGCGCTGCATGTCCCAGTGGCTGAGCAAGTCAACTTTGCCACCTATCTCTTGGTTGGTGCTGCTGGCTGTTGGTGGGAAAGCCATGTGGCTTTGTTTCCAGCCAACCATGTCTTCACCTGGGCTGATTTTCGCACTGCCTTCCGTGCGGAGTACATTCCCCAGCCGATCATGGACTTGAAGAGGAGGGAGTTCCTGGATTTGCAACAGGGACGGATGGACCTCCGCACTTATGGTCGTGAGTTCAACCATCTCTCTCGTTACGCCCCAAGGGACGTGACCAATGATGCTGACAAGCAAGAGCTGTTCCGCAAGGGTCTTACTCCGCAGCTCCGCTATGAGTTGCCCTTCAGGTTCCAGACCTATCAGGAGCTGTTCAACCAGGCTTTACTCTCGAGCAAGGAAGAAAGGAACTTGAGGCTTCCAAGAGGCCCGCACACGGGGACCACCAGAGTTCCTCGGGTTCTGAGAGCAAGAAGCGCAGGGTGTTTGTCCCTACAGCGCTGTGCCGCGTGCTCCATTCATGCCGAGAGCCGCAGGATACAGGCCACCTCCTCCGCGCCCCACTACTTCGACACTTGGGGTAGGCGGGAGTGGGTACCGTCCTATGCTACCTGCTCCACCTGGAGTCACTTGCTACACCTGTGGCCAGGCTGGCCACTACTCCAGGGAGTGCCCCCAGAAGGCACCTCTCGCGATAACTCCTGCACGAGCCCCTGCCACTCCAGCTGGCAAGGCTGGACCTATTGTGCGTGGTCGCCTGAACCACATCTCTGCTGAAGAAGCTGAAGAGGACCCCGGCGTTCTCATGGGTGAGTTACGAATCAACAACAACGTGCTACAGTTTTGTTTGATTCTGGAGCATCGCATTCATTCATATCCATAGCTTTTGCAAAAGACCACAAAATACCGTTTGAGAAAATGAGCCGACCCTTGGTGATCGCCACTCCTGGCTCCAAATGGCAAACCGATGGGGTTACTCCTGAAGTTCAGATTACTATCGGTTACTACTCTTTTCCTTTCGCTTTGGTAGCTCTGAGGTCAAGTGGCATTGATGTCATACTGGGCATGAACTGGCTAGCCAAATACCGGGCTAATCTCGACTGTGCTGCCAAGACCGTCACCGTGACCAATTCTTCGGTGACATTGTGAAGTATTGGTCTGCACTGTCAAGACCTCCATCTTCAGTCATACCCAACTCACCTGAGATCTCCTTTGCTTTATGGAAGGCGAACCCCTCCTGAAATCCAGGACATACACGTGGTGTGTGACTTCCCGGATGTGTTCCCGGAAGAATTGCCTGGCATGCCTCCTGACCGAAGTGTGGAGTTTGTCATAGATCTACTTCCCGGTACGCTCCGATTTCCAAGAAGCCCTACCGTATGCCGGTGGAAGAGTTGGCTCTGTTGAAAGAGCAAATTGATCAGCTGTTAGCAAAGGATTTCATCCAGCCTAGCAGTTCACCTTGGGGTTGTCCGGTACTCTTTGTCAAGAAGAGGGATTCTACCGTGCCTCGTCTAGTCTCTGACTATCGACCGTTGAATGCGGTGACAATCAAGAACAAGTATCCTATTCCTCGCATCAATGATCTGTTGGATCAGTTAGCTGGTGCAACGGTATTCTCCAAGATGGATCTGAGGTCAGGATACCATCAGATAAAAATCAGAAAGGAGGATATTCCAAAGACGGCATTTGTTACTCGCTATGGCTCATATGAGTATACCGTCATGTCCTTTGGTCTCACAAATGCTCCAGCTACTTTCATGAGGCTCATGAACTCCATCTTCATGGATTATCTCGACAAGTTTGTCGTCATTTACATCGATGACATCCTTTATTCCAAAACCAATGAAGAGCATGGAACATCTTCGTTTGGTTCTGACACGACTTCGAGAACACCGCCTCTATGCCAAGTTCTCCAAGTGTGAGTTTTGGTTGGATAATCTCATCTTCCTTGGTCATGTGATATCCGCTAATGGTGTGGCTGTCATTCCTGACAAGATTCAGTCCATTTGGATTGGAAAACTCCAATGTCAGTCAAGGACATCCGTAGCTTTCTCGGATTGGCGGGTTACTACCGCCGATTCATCGAAGGTTTCTCCAAGATAGCCAAGGCCCTGACTGACCTTCTCAAGAAGGAAAAAGTTTGTATGGACGGCCGAAGCTGAAGAGAGCTTCAAAACACTGAAAGCCAAACTCACGTCCGCTCCTGTGCTTGTCCTGCCGGACAAGCAAGGATTTCGTCGTCTTCTGTGACGCCTCTCTACAAGGCTTGGGCTGTGTGCTAATGCAAGATGGCCATGTGGTGGCTTATGCTTCTCGCCAACTTAAGCCGCATGAGCTCAACACCCAACTCATGATCTAGAACTTGCCGCGGTGGTCTATGCTTTGAAGCAATGGAGACCATACCTGTTTGGTAACCGTTGCGAGATCTTCTCGGATCACAAGAGTCTGAAGTACCTCTTCACCCAGCCGGATTTAAATCTCAGGCAAAGGCGTTGGTTGGAGTTAATCACGGACTATAATGTGAGTCTGAACTATCAACCCGGCAAAGCAAACGTCGTGGCTGACGCGCTAAGTCGGAAGTCCTATTGCAACAATCTGATGATTGAAAGGCCCAACCTGCCCTTATGAAGAGTTCTCCGTTTGAACTTAGAAATGGTTCCCTCCGGCTACCTTGCAAATCTGGAATCAAATCTACTCTTGTGGACCAGATTAAGGATGCTCAAAAGCGTGACAAGGGTATTCTAAAAATCAAGGAGAACATTGCTAGCGGGAAGGCCAAATGTTTTCTGTCAATGAATCCGGAGTTGTTTATTTTGGTGACCGCTTGGTGGTGCCAAAGAAACGAAAATTGAGGGAGCTGATCCTCCAAGAAGCTCATGAATCCCTCTCTCTATTCATCCCGGTAGTACCAAAATGTACCAAGACCTTCGGCCACAATTCTGGTGGACTCGGATGAAACGGGAAATTGCTAGGTATGTTGCTGAATGCGACACCTGTCGACGGGTAAAGGCTGAACATCAAAGGCCTGCCGGCACTCTTCACCCTATTGCTATTCCCGAGTGGAAATGGGATGAAATTGGTATGGACTTCATTACTGGTCTCCGAAGTCTCCAAAGGGACATGATGCCATTTGGGTCATCATTGATCGACTATCAAAAGTGGCTCACTTCCTCCCCGTTCGTGTTGACATTACAGCTGCCAAGTTGGCAGACCTGTATGCTTCTCGATTGTCGTCCTTCACGGCGTTCCCAAGAAGATAATTTCTGACCGTGGAAGCCTATTCACCTCCAAGTTTTGGACTAGTTTCCAAACTGCTATGGGACCCGTCTCAACTTCAGCACGCTTTCCATCCCCAAACTGATGGTCAGACCGAAAGAGTGAACCAAGTTTGGAAGACATGCTTAGGGCATGTGTAATCTCTTTGGCAAGGATTGGGAAAAGTATCTCCCTTTCGCGGAATTCTCCTACAACAATAGCTATCAAGCTAGTCTGGGCATGGCTCCATTTGAGGCTCTTATGGAAGAAAATGCCGCACTCCTCTAAATTGGTCCGAGACCGGAGAGAGAGAGCTCTCTTTGGTCCGGATGTGATCAATGAAGCTGAGGAGAAGGTGAGAATCATAAGAGAGAATCTGAAGATTGCTCAGTCTAGGCAGAAGAGCTACTATGATAAGCACCATCAGGAAATTCACTATGAAATTGGTGATAAAGCTTATCTCCGCGTCTCTCCCCTTCGTGGCGTTCAACGTTTCGGTATCAAAGGGAAATTGGCACCTCGCTATGTTGGCCCTTTCACCGTTCTGGCTAAGCGAGGAGATCTGTCTTATAAGTTGGAGTTACCGTCCATCTTCCCAAATGTGCATGATGTGTTTCATGTATCCCAACTTCGCCGGTGATTCAAGGATCCTATCCATGGAGTCAATCATTAAGAGCTAGATCTCCAGGAAGACCTCACTTATCGCGAGCATCCTATTCGTGTCCTGGATGAAGCCGAAAGAAAGACTCGTAACAAGACACCAAGTTTCTCAAAATTCAGTGGTCTCATCATTCCGAGGAAGAAGCAACTTGGGAACGAGAGTCTAGTATTCGTGAGGAGTATCCCGACTTCTTTTCGCAGTCTTAGAATCTCGGGACGAGATTCCTGTAAGGAGGGTAGAGTTGTAACAGCCCACTTTTGGTAATGCAAATTATGAGCTAAATTTTCACTTTTGCATTCCATACATGCATCATTGCATCCATTTGAAATTGTTAAACAAAATAACACTTGGTGTGGCACCATTGCAAAGTAACATGCCAAACTTGCTACAACCAAATTTCACAACAATGAGACACCCAAACCTGCAAAAACAAGTACCGTGACATTTTATATTTGTCGAGGAAGTTCCAAGAGCTCAAAACAAATATTTGGAACTTGCTTAATTTCTCTAAAGGAAAGTATTTTGGAAATTCTCAAAATGTCTATAAGCAATTTCTTATTTTATTCCCCAAGCAACTGACATCCAAATGACTTCAAAATTCTTGGAGTGCTTGCCAAGGGTGCAGGGAGGATGCACAAAATTGGCATAATTTTCAGAAGTGTTTAAATGCCTCAAGTAATTCAAATCCTTTGCTGGAATGAATTCCCAGAACTGAAAAGGACCCGTTTGTGATGAACTTAAAACTTTCAGGGAGCTAATTGCAATTTCGCCGTCTTCTTCCTCTCTCCCTGTAGCGACCGAAGCAGCGCGAGCTGCTCGGGCCGCACCAGCTCGACGAGCTCCGGGCCCCCTCTGCCCTCTCCCCCGCAAGGAGAGCAAGAAAGCCACGAGCCCCACCTGCTCCTCCCTCGATTGCTCCCCGTTCCTCACCTCTTCGCTCACCCCGAGCCGCCATGGTCGCCAAGCTCCGCCGCCGTGCCGCCGTCGCCTGAGCGCACCCGTCCAAATCGAGCGCCACAGAGAGGTCCGCCGCGTCACCAGCTACGTCTCTGCCAGAGGAATTGAGCTGGGAGAACGCGAATCGACCGCGCCGTCCGCATTTTCGCCGACCACCGCCGCCGCTCCGCCGGACGAAATCGTCGCTGTCCGTCCACCTCCGGCGCCGCCGTGTCCTCGTACGTGTTAGTGGTGAGCATCCCGTGCGGAAGCACCTCTCCCCATCTCCTCTCTCGCACTGGTTCGCGCTCCACCTCGCCGTAGCCGCGCGCCGGCGTCGTCGCCGTTCTTTTCGACGCGCGCTGCCCGGCCGAGCGACCGGCCTAGGCTGGGTGGAGGGCTGATGCTCTCGGGCCACTAGCCGGCCTTGGGGCCGGCCCAAACTGTCCGGGAGGCTGGAGGCCTCTGTAACCTGGCCGACCTGCCAGCCGGCCCAGACTGGGCTGGAGGCCGGGCTGCCTGTCTTTTTTTTTGGAGTTTCTTTTTTTTTTCTTTTCCCCTCTAGCGCAATGCTTCCGGCTACTCCCTCGCGCTTTAGGGAAATCGAACCACGATGATTCCTACTAGTTCCTCTCTCCCTTTCGAGTCGGGTAGATAAAAGAATCATCGTTGGTTTAAAAATAATCAAAAGTAAATATTTAAAAAGAGGAATTATAAAATTAATAACTTTTGATCGGGGCCTCCGAAAAATGTGTCTCTTATACCAAAATGTTCAGAAAAACACGAATCCCCCAGAATCATCATCATCATGCATAATTGATCACAACTACAATAATGTACTTTTATTAGCACTAGAATCACTAAGTTTTAATATGGGGTTTCTTCCAAATTATGCAATAAATATAACGGGGACCCCATTTAACTTGTTGGTCTTGTTCAATGCTTTTATGGTGCATCTAAATTGTCATGCCATCATGTGATTGCGCATTGCATATGTTAGCATGTGTGGTGATTGATTGTTCTTCCGGTGTTGTTTGTGCATCGGTAGATCAAGGAGGTGAAGTGCCACCCCCGTCTCGTGACGATCCGTACTACCAGCCGTATCAACAAGGCAAGCGTAATCCCCCTCTGAGCATGTCTTATCCTATTTTCCGCAAGTATTTTGTCCACTATAATATTGCATGCGGTTCCAAATATCAATTTATCGGGTTAGAGTATCCCATAGTTGCATTAAGTTTCCGATGCCAATACCTGTTCCCCTCCTATTAACCATAGGTTTGTATTGTTGGCCTGAGCTACTTTACTATGCTATGTTGATGCTTAGCCATGCTTAGTAAATGCTTAGCTGTACGATGGATGGTTGATGTTGGAAACAGGTGTTGAGATGTGCGGTTGATGGTGGAGAATTGTGGAGGCAGGTAATAAAATGCTTAAAGGTGGGGATGAGAGGCCACTGTGGTTGTGGTGCTTTGTCTCGTTCTCGCCGCCTAGGTGCGAGTTCTATACCTCTTGAACCAAGACTGAGCGTGCAACCATGCGTGAGGCCTATGCATTTGCAGGAACCCTCATGGACTAAATAACTCGGGCGGGGCTAGCCAGGGTCCTCTAGTTCGGACTTCCATTTGCGCGTGCGTGTTGATGGTGGGTTGAAATGAGATGAGGATGGTGGTGTTAGGAAAATGAGTGGCCGTGGGGCGGGTGTTGGAGGCACTGGCTGTCCTGCCGCCACTGATGATCCTGGATAGTCCTTAACGAGGGAGAAGTCGACACCGCTCCCACCCAGCCGGCTCTCCAAGGAAGAGAGCTAAAAGTTAGGTAATGGGCCGGACGGTACGCCCCTGCAGGGTTAAATCTTTTCGAAAAGCCGTGTCCGCGGTTATGGACGAACTTGGGAAGTGAAGGTAAGATCATAGAATAACTTGAACGGAATGATTAAAAACTGGGTACTAGAGGTACACTCACAAATGCAAGGTTGACTTCCTCGAGGGTGATTCGGGGAGGTGCC
Source organism: Poa pratensis (assembly GCA_947311845.1). Lineage (NCBI taxonomy): Eukaryota > Viridiplantae > Streptophyta > Magnoliopsida > Poales > Poaceae > Poa > Poa pratensis. Next base: position 51,541,320 of record CAMZMU010000038.1, read on the forward strand.
TTTGATGAACAGGTACAGTGGTTGGTGATGGTTGATGATGAGTAAGGTGATCAAAGAAAAGAGTACTTCTTACCTCTTTTTAAAATACTCTGAATAGTCGATGCCTTGAGTTATGTTTTTCATAAATAAAATCAGCTTTATGCAAAACAGCCATATAACTTTGAAAGCCTCATCGAGCTAAAGCTCTATTTATAATCTTGCGAGTTCATCGAACTCAACGTCGTTTGTTTTGTTTCAGAGAAGGACTTCACCGATCTCGAAGGTGAGTTCTTTGTGGACGTCGACGAGTAGTCTGGGGTTCCCAGGTGGCAGCTTGGGACATCCCGGAACAGCTGGCGTTGGATGTTTATGTGTAGGCCTCTTAGGCTATACTTTTGGATCTTGTTGTTTAGAACAACCTATTTCGCTTCCGCATGTTGTAATGTTGGGTCTGTGACCTCTGGTTGTTATTTGCTATCTTTCTCTATTATAAGAGTTGGACTATAATGCTTTGTATCGTGGAGTCTGTGATGTGCCAGTTGTTCCACAAGTCTTGATCTCTCTATTATACATTGAGGGTTGTGCCTGTGTTAAGGCATCAATCGGGGTGTTGCGTTGCCGATGATCCATTCCGAGCAACGTCTGCCAAAGGTTTTGGCCGGGGATTGGTAAACCCGTAACCTCCGGTTGTATCGCTTAACCAGTGACACACAGCATCACTGTATAACAGTCGGGTCGGGGCGCTACAAATCAAGAACTACATACGTCCAATCAGGGCACAACATCATGTGGACTAAATAAATCCATGTGCAACGCGGATCAAGAAGGCTAAATCAAGAAAGATAAAGAAAGGTGGGAGCAGCGATCCAGCTTGCTCTCGTTGCTTTACATGAGTAATCACGTAAAGTCTTCAAGATCTTCAAATTCCTGCGCTGCAAAGCAGAAACATCATAATTTTCTAGCGGCAGCGTTCCGTATGCACAGCCTCTGCGATTCAGTCGGATCAACGAGATCGAGGCGGCGTATTCGACTGGAGCATCTCCAGCTAAGAAACCAAACATCCTCGTCGCCTGCCTCCATAATCAAAACCGCCATCGACTCACTGCGGACATCTTCGACGACTCGACACAACTCGACTGCAATGGAGTCCACGGCTCGACAGTCTCGGTGTTCACGGCTGGGCAGCCTTTTTGACGACTCGCTGGCATAAACGTCCGGGGGTTCGACATCACCCTCGCCTTCCGGTGCCGCTGATTACATCTATCAGATCGTTACTCAAGACCAGCTAGGCGACATCGCAATCGTCATCAACCCACTCGAGCAAAATTCGACTGCCTCTACTTCGTCGATCATCGCGACAACAATCAACATCGGCACACAAAGCCCGCTCCCTAGAAGGGCACTACGTACACTCGGGGGCTGGTACTCGACATCAACAAATAGCATCAGCTCCGACCACGCGACCCGACAAATATTCGACTGCGCAGACCCTACAAGGCGACACTCGTGATTTCGTCGACTCCGCATCGTCGACTCCGTCTCCGACACTCGAGGGCTGGTGGCCTTGCCTTCATCGATCTAGACACACCTTCATTCGAGTTGTTCGACTTCATAAGCAGCGGCGGCAGGCTGGACCGATCCAGACACACGGACTCGATCCGACAAATATTCGACCGCGACCGACAAATATTCGACTGCGCAGACCCTACAAGGCGACACTCGTGATTTCGTCGACTCCGCATCGTCGACTCCGTCTCCGACACTCGAGGCTGGTGGCCTTGCCTTCATCGATCTAGACACACCTTCATTCGAGTTGTTCGACTTCATAAGCAGCGGCGGCAGACTGGACCGATCCAGACACACGGACTCGATCCGCTTCGGCGATCCCATGACAGCGCGAGAGCTCAGAAAAATCAAAATCAGAACAGCCGAACAAGCGGCAGGGCATGCATAGCGACGTGAGTGCTACTACCACGCACGCAGATCAAATCAAAGGAAGAAAGAGATCAGAGCTGCTAGCCTGCTACTCTCTTGCATACATCACGTACAAGGAGACCAGTGCCAGCAAAATAAAAACATTCACCAAACACGTGCGTCCACACGGCGCATCGACTCTAGCCGTGCGCACACGACCGACCGGCGAGTCGACAACTCGGGTGACAGCAAATTTTGACTCCTTCGATCTCTTCGACCTCTACAACAACAAAGCATCGACATCGACCACACCCCTACTGCGGGCAAACTTCGGCTCACTCGACATCATCAACCAAACACGGCGGTACCAGCACACAAAGCCCGCTTCGTGGAAGGGCACTACGTACCCTCGGGAGCTGGCACTCGAAATAAAAAACAACATCATATTCGACTGCGCGCACCCGACAAACCGGCGACTCGGGGCGGCGATGGAGCTGCGTATCTTCGGCCGCTCGTCAACCTCTACATCAACGCAAGGTGCTCTTAATACTCGGGGGCTGCATATCAAAATAAATTTGGCGCACCCGACGCTCGGGGGCTGGCGCTTCGACACCTACCTCACCCTCGTCCAGATCAACTGCGGCAAACATCATCGGCCACTGGATCACGCAGCCCGACAAACAATCGACTGGGGAACAAGGCGACAACCGTGACTTACTCGACTCCATCTCCGATACTCGGCGGCACCCGACTCTCGGGGGCTAGCGCTTCGACCTCAACAACAAAAATCAACTTCACCACTGCACCCGGTAGGCGGTTCGAGTGCCTTCTTCGACTCTACTTCACCGTCTCCGGACTGTCGCATCGACACCCTACGCCTTCATCGACTCTGCCTCCAACGCTCGGGGGCTGGCGCTTCGTCATCAACGGCAAACAAGAAAAGTCTACAGATTTCCATCACTCATGAACAGCTAAGTCAGTTCCATATTTTATTTTTTCAATTATAAGCCTGCTCTAGTTGAATCCAACACTCGAAGGCTGGCACTTCTCGATTCCGCCGCGTCGACTCTGGTCCGCCGCGTCGACTGACTTCGCAGCATAACATCTGCCGCGTCGACTCCGGTCCGCCGTGTCGACTGACTTCGCAGCATAACATCCGCCGCGTCGACTCCGGTCCGCCGCGTCGACTGACTTCGCATCATAACATCCGCCGCGTCGACTCCGGTCCGCCGCGTCGACTGACTTCGCAGCATAACATCCGCCGCGTCGACTCCGGTCCGCCGCGTCGACTGACCGCGCAGCATAACATCCGCCGCGTCGACTCCGGTCCGCCGCGTCGACTGACCGCGCAGCATAACATCCGCCGCGTCGACTGACCGCGCAGCATAACATCCGCCGCGTCGACTCCGGTCCGCCGCGTCGACTGACTTCGCAGCATAACATCTGCCGCGTCGACTTCGGTCCGCTGCATCGGCTCCTTCCAGCTAAACACCGCAAGATCTTGGCCGCACCTAATACTTTATCGGGTGCCGCGCCGCACATGCCGCATCAAATTCGCCTCGGCCACGCCCGACACTCGGGGGCTGCGCCGCACAGGCCGCATCAAATTCGCCTCGGCCGCACCCGGCACTCGGGGCTGCGCCGCACAGGCCGCGGCAAATTCGCCTCGGCCGCACCCGACACTCGGGGGCTGCGTCGCACAGGTTGTAACAAGTTTTCCTCGGCTGCACCCGATACTCGGGAGGGCACTCGCCACCGGTTCGGGTGTTGCACAACTGAAAATACCTACGCCACCAGGCGCGAAGATTGAAGCACTCGGAAGATAATCAACAACAACAAAAAGGAAGACAAATTGAGCCTATGCCCAACTACAAATAGTTTCACATAGCCTCGGGGGCTACTCCCATGGGAACGCTGTCGCGCTCCCATAGATGTCAAAAGCAAAATATTTCGATTGGCAAAAGCAGTATAGAAGGATGATTTGAGATTGTCTTCTATTGCAAGACAATAAACCACAATCTCGGGGGCTACTTCCATGGGAGCGCTGTCGCGCTCCCATAGATTACCAAAAAAAGGTAAGAAATTCACTCGACTACAGACTCGACCAGATGCATTAAATACCTCACAAATCAAAAAATCATACTTCATAAATTGCCGGACTATGCCAATCGCAGATGTTTCGGATGCTGCATACGCAAATGCAAAGGTAAGACCCGCCGAGCAATCGAGCTGGGCCGAGGGACGCTCCAACAGTGTTTTCCCTTGAGTTTTTCCGTGTCAACAGACATGATGAAAATCCTGACGGACGCGTTAGGTATCAAAAGTTAAATTGCAGAACGAGTCAGTAAGACCTACAACGGCCTGAGTCGAGTCTGTCCAGTATGTTCCAGCTTCGAGTCCGGGACTCGAACCTGATTGAAGGCTAGTATGGTTTCGCCCGAATGTGCGGTTAACTGAGCTCGATTTTCGAGTGAATCAGACCTACTATGTCAATATCCCTAGGCAAAAGTTTCAAAAGTGTTCCAGGCTCGAGTCCGAGGACTCGAGTATGATTGAAGGCTAGTAAGGTTTCGCCCGAATGTGCGGTTAACTAAGCTCGATTTTCGAGTAAATCAGGCCTACTAAGTCATAATCCCTAGGCAAAATAAACAAAGCATTAGTCGACGACTTTCCGACTCAGCATGCACAATCGAGGCATTCTCGACTCAAAAATACATAACAAAGTTCATGCAAAACATCAGTCGACGAATTACCGACTCAGCAAGCACAATCGAGACAATCTTGACTCAAAAAAAATACAAAATGAGCAAAGAATCAGATGGTGAAATACACATGCGAATGAGTTTCTGCCCGATTCTTCGAATCGACCAGACACTCGGGGGGCTACTCCCATCGGGAGCGCTGAGCGCGCACCCGACGAATTACCGAGTCAAAAGTATCAGAAAATGCGGCACGCGAAAACTGAGCCCAAGTTGAGAACATCCTTGGACAACTCAAATTTTCATCGATTACTCCTATGGGAGGGCACTCGCCGCTGGCTCGAGTGTAAACGATTTTCCTCAAAATTGGGTTTTTCATTGCTCATATTAGATTTATCAGAGTTGGGTTTTCTATAACCTGCACGGATTTATCAAAGTCGGGCTTTCTATAGCCCGCACGGATTTATCAAAGTCGGGTTGTCTATAGCCCGCACGGATTTATCAAAGTCGGGTTCTCTATAGCCCGCACGGATTTATCAAAGTCGGGTTTTCTATAACCTGCACCGGATTTATTATTGGATTTCATACATATATACTGGATTTCTCATAAATGATTCAACTCATGAAGAATGGATAATACAGTCATCATATGGTCATCAACATACTCGACGGATTAACTACGTCTACTCAACATACTGTTATGAGTCTCTACCCGATTCTTCGAATCGACCAGACACTCGGGGGCTAGTGACGAGGATATACCCTTCGGGTTCCCTATTATTGGTATACCTGGTGCAGCCCAGACGAAGGCCCACCTGGCGGCACAACGAAGCCCAAAAAGCTGCGGGCTATTTCTTGAAGCACAAGATAAGGACTCCAAATCGTAGTCTACTAGGACTCTTGTAAACCCTACCTGGCTCCCTTTATAAAGCCAGGCAGGGGCACCCCCATAGACAGATCCAGACACAATTAGACATAACATACACGACATAGCATAGAGAAGCCACGTCTCACCTCCATAATCGCCATCACGGCCACCATGTAACCTCATATATGATCATAATCAGACAAGCAGGAGTAGGTCTTTACCTCACAATGAGAGACCGAACCTGGGTAAATCCTTGCTTGTCAGCCGTCCGATACTACTAGCGCGCACATCTTCTCCCTCATAATCTACCCGGGGTACTCGACTCTGGGATTGCCGGGGGTGCACCTCGACAATCGTAGTACATGCACGTGGTCAGTGAGCCGTTCACGTAAGCGAAGCCTGCTTTATGGTATACTCTTATTTTAAAAAACAGAGGTACGCAGTGGGATATTGTTGGGTGAGGTTTAACACAAAGTTAAAAGAGTAATTAAGCCTCGTCTTGGCATTGCTGAATTGGTTCTTCAGCCTATAATCCATAATGGAGCGAGTATCAACCAACTGATATTTTAATTTAGAATAAGTGTTACCTCGTGGTAGATGTTGAAATTGCAACTTGTCATTTTCTTACTACTAGGAATGTAATTAGTGAAAATAGTAAATTACAGTCTTCTATGAAAAGTGTAGCCCCAGTTCATGGGAAATACCAACTTAATAAAATCGGGTGAAAAGAAAATGCAATTTGCACATCCATTGAGTCGAAACTGCAAAAAAAAAAGGTGGGCTGGGACGACTTTATTTCAGTAGCTTGCGTACAAGCATTAATTTAGTGTTTCGTTGTATGAAAACACGTGAGCATGTGTTGAATTGACAAACCTACGATCGAGATACGCACCGTTACAAGAAGAAAAGAAAAAAAAGGGTGAGGAAAAGGGCCTTTTTGGTGCATGTCGGCAGCGATGGAGGGTCATGACGCAACCACGTCACCCGTAGGAGCCAGGCATGATGCGCCATGGCCTCGATCGAATAACTAGACAAATTACTCAATGTTTAATCTCACCCTGCTCACACGTAGTACATCTCTCGATCGAATAACTAGACAAACTACTCAGGCTAGATAGTTGCGCCATGGCCTCGACGACGATCGGGGATTGGAGGATCATCTACAGGGCCACGCACCCGGTCTGAAAGTCTATCGCGTTCTTGTTGCAGTTATTGGCCATCGGTAGATAGTACGTCTTCGATTGCCGTGGCGCGCACTTCGTGTTTGGCAAGATGTATTACTAACTATATAACAGTGTTGAACAGTGCCCGTCGATCTTTTTGCAAAAAGGCTCATGAGTTTGCCGAGAATTACGATTCCGTCCTTTCGTACATATGCCAGCCACTAACCTTAGATACCTAATCCTCTTCATTTTCCCCCGCCCAGCTAGGGTTAGCCACCCGTCTCCACTGACCTCTCCTGCGCCGCCCGAGCCGTCGGAGATGGCCGGCCTCGAGGGTGCCATCAGCCGCCCGCACCTCTCTCCCACCTCTTGATGCCCCTCCGTCGCACGGCCTCACCACACGCGCGCGGACCGGAGCTGCCTATGCGGCGCGCGCTGCCGGCGGTCGTCGTCGTGGGCGCTCTCCAAAGCGGTGCCACACAAGAAAAGACGGGCAGGGCTTCTCCGCCCCGACCATCCTCGCGTCTGCCAGTGCCTCTGCCCGGCCGCCGAGCTCGCGCGGCAGCACGGCGCCGGTCTTTGTTCCCGTCCTCCACAACAGCGCCTGCGTGGCCAAGCCGACCGGATCCCGGCCGCCGCGCGGGTCTCGCGCCGCCGCTGCAGGGCTCACCGTCGGCATCCTCCTGCTCTTGTTCCAATCGTGGAAAGGCTCGACCAAATAATAGTAGATCGCATCAACTCTTTGCTGCGTTCGTGCGTGTGTTTTGGTTGCTTTTCCTCTTAGTTTAGATTAGTATTATTTAGACCTGTATATACATACACGACTAGTTTAGTATTATTTAGACCTATGTTGATTGTTCCAATCTTATATGCTCTGTACTTGATTTTGTAACCAATTTATATAGTACTATGTGATATGTTTTTCCTATATGCCGGGTTATGCTTCATAAGAAAACACAATGTATTAAGTATTTGAGATAATAAAGATGCTGGAATTTAATCTAATGCAACAAAGAGAGAAACATGTGACAAAGTCTATACTGCTCCTCTGAGAAACCAATAATCTCGCAGTTACTTCCACATTCTAGGAATATGTTAAGATATGGTAGATACAGTCTCTAGACCATTCAGTCCATAGCTGGGCTCGATACATTAATCTTTCTTACTGCCCGACAACTACACAGTGATCAAGTATAGTCAACCATGGACCAGGCAACTGGTTATACCCCAACATCTACAAGCTCAAGCACTTCTTTGCAGATGACCAGATATTCCTGTAGCTTGTTCTCCATTTATTCTTAGTAGTCAACGATGCCTCATTGCCTCAAGTTTGTTGCTCAACTTCTCCATTGAGCTACTGGTTAAAAAATGACAGGTAATGCAGGGAGCTAAGGTGTGGAATAAACTAAGCTGGAATGGATGGCGGGTGAAGTGATTTGTAAAGCTCTCAAATTCTCCATGAATGAAGTGTACCATGGGGAAGGACAGAAAACTAAATTGAGCTGATACGTTCTGAATCAGATTTGTGTTGCATGGCTCAAGATTGTAAGGCAACACAAATGACATAGCTTCTGACTTTGAAGTTTCAATGCTTAACTTCCCCCAAAATGGGAGCTAACTAAAAAAATGGCTCATGATTTCTGAGGTAGCTCATGTCTTCTCGAAATTTGCTCTTACTCCTTGGTTTAATTGTTTCACTGCTACATTTTGCCTACGTTAATTCTACATAACATGTTTCTCACCGGAGCCTATTTGCAAATACAATTGTACCAAGGCTTATACTTCGATACGCCCTCAAATCCCACAATCGCATAAACGTACGGAGCCGGCTCGAGCCGAGTCTGAGAAATATCTAGCCGACCTCATAGCTGGATAAACGGAACCGAGCTTACCTGACCGGCGGCACTGTCGGTGAGACAGTGCATTTTCCCCGCCCCAACTCGTATTTTCCTCTGTCCGGCTCGTCGTCGCCATGTTGCCGCCGGCACCACCCCTCCCCTCTCCGAAACACACAAGCCTCTAGGAAGACCACCGTGTAGCCCCTTCCATGCCGCCGGCGCCACCCACTCCCCTCCGCCGTGATCTAGCCGCCAGGACGATTCTCCGGTGGCTGAGACTGAGCCATACTACCGACAGGGTCCTCTTGCAGATGTAGATTATCAAGTGTCGGGAACATTGGAAACCTTTCTCGCTATGTGCCAGGAGATTCGAGACCCTGCAGCAGTGCATCACTTCTGGGTGCGTAAAGGCATTGGCACCAATGCTGGCAATGCCAATGCCTAGTTTGATATGTTCCCGTGGTACAAGTCAGATGGTTGCTCAAATGAGTTTGTTCGTGTGTTTAATGGTACTCCTGAACAACAAACATATAACGAAGAGCAACATAAAAGTCGTCAGGCTCCCAAGTGTATCCGCAAGCCAATATTCAGTCCCAAGAGACCTACTGTTGGTATTGGGTATTGACATAGAACTACTTCTCAATTATCCCATCAAAGCTTCACCGTGCAGAACACGATGAAGGACCCCAGTCCCAAGGCGATAAATTTTTATAGTGGCAGAAATCTGTTTGCCGAACTGCTACCGGGCATTCCATATCATTCTTACGACAGCTGCTGGTGCTACAAAATTACAAGAGCACAGATATCCCTGTTCTGTTTACGACAGCTGCTGGTGCTACAAATTTACAAGAGCACGTATATTCCTGTTCTGTTTACGGCAGCTGCTGGTGCTAAAAAATTGCATCGCACATATATCTACAAGTATGAGTTTACTTGCAGCTGTGTGATTCAGAAGTTAGTGAATTATGTGGTGTACTTGAAGAAAATTATACTTTGGCCTTCCTGGAAGCTTCAACTAAGCACCCCTTTAAAGCTGTTCATGCAATCACTATGTGCAAACACAGCGGTGCAAGTTACAAAACAGAGACATCATCTGGCGTTCCTTGTGATGGATGAGATGTTGCGGAATGTCAGTGAGTTTAGAGATGGACAACTAGCTTACACGCTTCAGGGTGCAAGTATTAATTATTCTGATTAGATGAAGCATAAGGTACAATATTGTTGCTTGCAAATGGTTTTGGCCTGTCCGTATTCAGTACCAGCTACTCTAGCATGTTCAGTTCGACAAAAGCTATACATTTTGCAAGGTCAATGTCAACTGCTACTGTGCGCATGCTACTGGTTTTGAGTTCTGGGAAAATAGCTGTAGAAGACAAAGATGCGGCAGTTGTGTACCATGCCTTCAAACTTCAGTTACAAATGAGAAAAAACCTGTCTGATTTGGTATTGACTCATTCCTGTTTTTATACATTTGGCTGCACGTACACATGATTCAGCTAGTGGACTGTTCTGCGATCCATGTGCGCTACTTGGGTTCTGTTTTTATACTACAAGGGGATTGGCTTTACAGGGCGCTTTCGTATTATATTTAGAACAAGATCAAGTAGAATAGGGCTATGTAGTTGTTCCAGCAAAAATCTTTTTCAGTATGTACTTTGTTTATCCGTCAAAGCTTCTCACATGAACAAAGGTTATTTTCAACATCTGTGAGAAGTTCGCTTTTGTACCTTTGAAATTTGTGGAGCTAGGAGGGGATTTGAAGAAAACTTCTGACATGACGTGATAAAGGTGTTACCCTTCGTTCTAATCTTATTATCAAGCGTTACTTCGTAAGTTGAACCGTCAACATATTTTCCGGCTTACTTACAGAGTTTATGACTAAATGTCCTTTTTTTTTAGATAAAGGGTTTTTATTACTTAAAAGGTTTAACCATTACACCCGTCCTCTGCATAGCTAAGATGCACACAGCCACCAGTTCACCATCACTCAAGTCGGTAAGCAAAAGATAAAAAGGCGAATTGCATATCAAAATGAGAAATTGTAGATCTGCCTAAGAAGCTGGTAGGTCTATCTGGAGTCTATGTTGCCACCCATGCCGGGAAAATAACTCCCTGGCCGCAGCCTCCAGTCTCGACGCCACCTCCAAAAATAAGTCTCGGTGCTCCACACGCTGCAGGGGGTGACCATGCTCGTAGCGTCGCTGTGCACCGGTAAATAACCTGCATAAGAAAATCATTTTTATCATTAAAAACCTTGTCATTTCTACATAGCCATGGCGACCAAATAACAGCAATCGCTCCCACCCTACTGAATAGTTTGAACCTAGGATCCACTCCATTTAACCAGTTACCAAAAATGTTGGCAACAGAACTAGGTGGATGTAAGGTAGAACCTATCTGGATGGCTGACCAAACTCTATAGACCTAGCGAACTCGCACTGAAAGAATAAGTGCGTAATGGTCTCGTCATGTTGACAGAAAATACACTTTTTATTTCCGTGCCAATTGCGTTTGACTAAATTTCCTGGATTTCACTTTGTAAGTTTCTCGATCAGCCACTATCCAGCAAGAGCTTTAAAGTTTGGGGTTCATTTCGCCGGAGCACTACAACTTCAGGGTTGAAAATGGACTTTTTCCTAAAACAAAAGTAAAACTTTTTCTTACCAAACTATTCATTTTCCGGCTAACTTATAGAGCTTATGACTAAATTTCCTGGATTTCACTTTGTAAGTTTCTCGATCAGCCACTATCGAGTAAGAGCTTTGTCATCCACTGTAATAACATTGCACCCTCATGTTTCAGTGGGATTGTACATTACTGTTCATTGAATCGTCAACATATTTCATACTTCTTAAATACAACCTCAGTGATATGTTCTCTCCTCCTTGTAGAATGTAGCTGTGTTGTTTCCAGTAAGTGAAAAAACTAATGAGAGTTATTTATAATTCTTTGAGAAAAATACAATTCTAGGGTTTAGCTTTGATTATTCAGTTGGTGTATGTTGAGTTTTCAATTGAGAATACAATCTCTATATTTTAAGTGCATGTAAAACACTAACAAACAAAAACATATAGAGTGAATCATCATTATTTTTAGTTTCAGATAGATCCAACATCTAAAAAGTTTAAAACACGTGTGCTGCACGTGCATGATTACTGGTTGTAATAGTAGTTGTAACAGGGTAAACGCAGGCTAATGGCGAGCTAAAGCCATGGACCGAGCCTTGCTCCACATAATCTCTTATTTTTATACGTATTACCAAAGGAATGACGACCATAACCAAATCGTTGGTTTGGTGGCTCCGATCAATGCACGAACGTGAGCGAGAATATTTTGTCCAACTTGTTTCTCTCTCTCTCTGTGTTGTACCATGACATCAAATTCCAACATCTTTGATATCAATAATACTGCACACCGTTTTTATCTTGTCAAAATCAAACTTTACAAAAGTTAAACTCATACTCCCTCTGTATTCACAATATAAGATGTTTTAACTCATTCCCATATTTACATGTATACAGATGTATATTGGCACGTTTTAGCGTATATGTTCACTGCTTTTAATATGAATCTACACAACATGTAAAGAGAGTTGGTAGAAAAAAGTCACATTTATACAATATCAAGTACACAATAATTATATTTGCAGCTTGACGTTGGCAGACAACGAAAATGGCTTTCTGTATATTTGCAGCTTGACGTCGGCATCCAAATGTAAAACGAAATTAGATCACACCGCTGGATCACTCGTCGTACATAGAGAGGTTTCGCGAAGAATATACTAGAACAATTATTGTCAGGATTCCGGGGACAACATATATAGGTCTAAATAGTTATTAAATTAATAGGTAAATAAATCAAGCACATGCATATGAATCTTTCATTGGTTCGAGCTTTTCCGCGATTGGAGCAACAACAAGAGACCGCCGCCGGTGTACCCCACGATCTGGCTGTAGGCGGCGCCCTTGAGCCCCTCGCGGACGACGGCCTGCGGCCCCTGATGCACGGAGAAGAGGGCGTTTGCGCCGCCCCAGGCAACCGCGAAGTTCAATTTGCCGGGGCTGTCGCGGATGCGCAACATGCTGCCGTCGATGGCTGTCAGGACGCCTAACCAGGCCGCCCAGTGGCGGACGTGTGGCCAGTTGTTGGTGACCTCCTCAGCTCCGCCGGCGAGACGGTCGCCCTTGGAGGAGCTCCGCAGAATGCCCTTGACGAAGTTGAAGACGGAGCCGCCAATGGAGAAAAGGATGAATGTCTCGCACCCGATCTGGACGACTTTTGGTAACGCCATCGGCCCTTAACTAGGTTTTCAGGAAAGAATCTATTAGCTCGCGTCCTGGTGTATGTGCATATATAAACCTGATAGTAATCAGATTCGGGTTGCAAATAGGCTACAACTCATCAATCAAACACGGAAACGTCGGAGCAGCCTTTCGAGATGGAAAAGGATCCACCACCCACGTCACAGGTGTTTAATCGAGTTGCATTCTACTCTAATCGCAACCCGAATCTGGTCACGGATGTACTTAATATATATCCAACAGGACGCGACCAGCCCTCCCTTCAATTGATTTGATTGTCACCCCAAATACTAGACTAAATTCGCCGGATGACATTTCCTGACATGACGTGATAAAGGTGTTACCCTTCGTTCTAATCTTTTTTTTTTGAGGAAAGGATCCGATCCAAATACAGGCAGCTCAGTACACTTTACAAGACAGTCCAAAAGAAAAGAGAAATTATAAAGGGACCCAGGCAAAGTGCAAAGAGCACCCCAAGCTACCGGTGAAGATCACGATCAGATCCTTCGTCTCTCCCAAAGCTCCGAGACGACAACGGAGGCGCCGTAACACGCACCGCCGGAAGAACAGCACCACCACGCATTGTAGACGGCCGCAAGAGCCACCCGCCGCCAGCGCCGGGATCTGGACTCGCTGAACGAACTCGGCCACAGCGCCGTCTTCCCGCAACCGCCCATCATCCAGCCGCTCTGCCACCGCCTCGGACCACCACCACCAGCACGCCGGCACCGACAGACACCACCCCCCTCGCCACCAAGGCCGGCCGGAGCAGCACCGTCGACGAAAACCACCACCACCACCAGCACCAAAAGCAGGACGCCCACCACGACCGAGCCCTCACCTCGCCACCACGGCCGGCCTGAGGAGCAAGGGCGAGGAAACGCACCTGACGAACCGCCTTCACGTCCTCCCCGGCGACGATGCCGCCGGAACGGAGAAGGAGGGGAAGGACCAAAGCCAACATACCGGCTCCGCCGCCCCGTCATCGACGTCGCCGAAGCCACTCACACCTAGAATAGGGACCTATCTACACACCGGAACGAAAACCAGAGCTCCCCCCCACCTCGCAGCGCCTCGACGGCGGCCGAAGGCGGAGGGGGAGCGGTGGATTCGCCGGCGGAGACCAAGCTCGCGCGGTCGCCCCTCTTCCGCCTCTCTCTACTGTGGACGAGCGGATAAGGAGCGGTGGTTTCAGTTCGTCAGCTAGGGGGGCTATTGGATCCCTTCGTTCTAATCTTATTGTCAAGCATTACTTTGTTATCCTTACAAACAAAGGAAAAAATCTATTTTCAACCCTGAACTTGTAGTGGTCGGTGAAATGAACCCGAACTTTAAATCCCTATCGTTTGTACCCTGAATATACTAATCCGGTCTAAATTAGACCCTGGAGCTGTTTCAAACTGTTTGGTACACCGAGAAAGAAACAATCCCGGCCGGGAATACAGCGATCGTCCCCTTTCACTCTACATGATGGGAAGGCATGGCAGCAGTGCACGCACGCACCACACCGCCACACGCACGTACCCACGTCTAGCTACCTAACACGAACGCCTCAAATCCTAAGCAAAACCTAGCTTAGCTAGCTAGCCCGCACAGGCTAACACGAGCGCACGCACGCCTCGTATCCAGCTACCTAGCTACCACGCGCGCGAACGTTGTGCGGCACTGCGGCGAGCTCAGGGCTGTGGCGAGCAGGCGTGGCAGGCAAACGCGGCGCGGCGTCTGAACAGTGAGCGTGTATTGGGTTGCGGGTAAAACTTTAAAATTTTCCGTAACCTTACCGCCAAGATCTATTCTATGAAGGTACGTTGCACCCCATAATACGATGATCCAGAATACTTACAAACACCGTTGCGGAAGATTTTGTGTTTGTCGAAGTAGATGTCGGTGTAGCCTGATGAAGAATCTCACATCCACGCCGGGAGGTGAGATTGTTGCCGAACGTCGTCGTTGATGTAGACCTTGATGAAGTTGTTCCGTTGTCCAAGGAACTCGCTTGCACGAATCCCGCTCTAGCGGTATCCACACATACACCGTGTCAATCCACCCCGTGCGTTCACCGCCTAGCTACTAGCACGTGGTGAAGAGAGTCAGCCTTGCGGCGAAATTTAGGTGGTAGATCTTATTATCTCAAACCCTAGGGGCTTGGGGTTGCTTATAAAGGAGGCCAAGGGGTGGAGGTATTTGGGAAGTGCCAAGCCCTCCCCTTGGGCCGGCCGGCCAAGGAAGGGAGGGAGGAGTCCCTCCCCTTCCCCAACTCGGATTGGGAGGAGGAGTAGAACTCCTCCCTCCCAAATCTGCCATACTTGCCAAATTCAACAAGGAAAGGGGGGAAAGGAGACCCTCCCCCACCCCAACTCGGATTGGGTGGAGGAGAGGATCTCCTCCCTCCCAAACCGCCTCACCCAAGAAGGAAAGGGGGGGGGGGGAGGAGACCTCCCCACCCCAACTCGGATTGGAGGGGGAACCTCCCCATCCCACCACCGCCACCCCATGGTGGGGCCCGCCTTGGCCACCGTCCCCGACTGGAGGGGGGAGTCCCCCCCAAACTCGGACTCGGCCATGGGGGGAACTCCCCCCTTTCGGCGCCTTGGTTATTTTGCCAATATTATTAATTAAATAAATAATTAATTGTTTTGTCTAATTAATTCCTAAATGAATATTTCCTTTTACAGAAAATTCCCGGAATTAATTACTTATCATTGTCGAGGTGTGCCCTCGGCAAGTCCCATGGTTGCTATACCTAGGGTTGATTGTGTGGTAGAGAACGCGTAGTATTGGTGGAATCGACGGCTGACAAGCTGGATTTACCAGGTTCAGGGCCCTCGAGTGAGGTAAAACCCCTACTTCCTGCTTGTCTGTGTTTATGATTCGAATATGGAGGTTACAAGGGTTCGACAAGCAGCAGATCTCGTCGAGGTTTTGGTGGCTATGGATTGCTTGCCTTGATCGATCACCCTCCCAGCCTTTATATAGGAGGCTGGGTCTCGGGGAACATAACCGACCAAGGTTACATATAAGGAAAGCCTTAACCGACTATAACTTGATCTAACTTGAAAAACACTCTTTGTTTTAGGCCTTCCTTCATGGGCTTCGATTAATCTTTGGGCTTCTTTGATCATCAAGTGCACCAGGTACCCTTAAGCTGGGGTACCCACAGAGCATAACCTCGTCATTAGCCCCGAGTACTTACTTGACTCGAAGAATCGAGCATGTGCTCCCTTCATCGTGCACGTCATAGTCTTTGCTTTTATACTCTTCGAATACCGAGCTCAGCTAACTGCTTACTTGAACAAAAAACCTTACTAATCCCCAGTCAGACTTGAGTCCCTGGATTCGAGCCTGGAACGCAGTCGCAAGATTTTGCCTAGGGATATTGACATAGTAGGCCTGACTTACTCGAAAATCGAGCTCAGTTAACCGCACATTCGGGCGAAACCATACTAGCCTTCAATCAGATTCGAGTCCCGGACTCGAAGCTGGAACACTTTTGCAATTTATGCCTAGGGATATTGACATAGTAGGCCTGACTCACTTGAAAATCGAGCTCAGTTAACCGCACATTCGGGCGAAACCATACTAGCCTTCAATCAGATTCGATTCCCTGGACTCGAAGCTGGAACACTTTTGCAATTTATGCCTAGGGACATTGACATAGTAGGCCTGACTCACTCGAAAATCGAGCTCAGTTAACCGCACATTTGGGCGAAACCATACTAGCCTTCAATCAGGTTCGAGTCCCCGGACTCGAAGCTGGAACATACTGGACAGACTCGACTCAGGCCGTTGTAGGTCTTACTGATTCGTTCTGCAGTTTAACTTTTGATACCTAACGCGTCCGTCAGGATTTTCATCATGTCTGTTGACACGGAAAATTTCAAGGGAAAACACTGTTGGAGCGTCCCTCGGCCCATCTCGATTGCTCGGCGGGTCTTACCTTTGCATTTGCGTATGCAGCATCCGAAACATCTGCGATTGGCATAGTTCGGGAATTTATGAAGTTTGATTCTTTGTTTTGTGAAGTACTTAATGCTTTCAATCGAGCCTGTATTCGAGTGAATTTTTCTTACCTTGTTTGGAAATATGGGAGTAGCCCCCGAGATTGTGGTTTATTGTCTTGCAATAGAGGACAATCTCAAATCATCCTTTTACACTGCTTTTTGTCAATCAAAATATTTTGTTTTTGAAATCTATGGGAGCGCGTCAGCGCTCCCATGGGAGTAGCCCTCGAGATTATGCTTTATTTCGTTTGAAGTAGAGGATAATCTCAATAATTTTGCTCCTTTTTGATCAATCGCAACAAATTTTTGATACGCTCCCATGGGAGTACCTTTGCTAGTCGAATCCTTGCGTCGATTGTAGTCTCGAACCCACCACTCGAATGTGGACGTTATCACTGCCCTGACGTCATTCATGACGTCTTTGGCGTGCGCCCGCCAATTTGACAAGACGTGTCTGTGTGGGCCCAATGCTCAGAGTTTTGACCGCAGAAGACGCCGTTTCAGCTTTGATTTGACCGGACGTGGCGAATTTTTCGCCGCGCCATTATAACCTCCTAGGGTTTTGTGCGTAGTGGGCGACGTGGGATGCGACGGTTGCTCTCTGCGCCGCCACGTGTACGGCCAGATGCTATGTGCATTTGGACGGACGATTACGATGGGTTTTGCGTTGTGCGGTAAGTAGCAATATTTGCGCAAGATTCTGATTTACTTGCCATTCACTTCCTCTGTTCCTCTTCTTCCTCGCGCACCGCACACCATTGCTCTGCCTCCCAAGCTCCTTGCTGCTTGCTCCTTGCGCAATGGCGCCAAAGAAGATCAAGCGTGCCGCTGCAACTGCCTCCGCCACCGATCCATCGGACAAGGGGAAGGATGCGGCCACGGTGAGTGAGCCTGCCGATGCGCTTTTGAAGATCCCCGGTGACTGGACCAGATCCAGTGTAACCGAGGATACCCTTTCTGAATACCGTCAGAAGGGTTGGCTGCCACCAGCTGACCAGCTGGCCGCGCGTGCTCCAGGTCTGGAGGTACGCCCTGACCCTCGCAACGGCGAACGCGTCTGCTTCGCTGAATTCCTTCCCCGCGGCTTCTCTCTCCCTTTGCATGATTTTGTGCGAGGGCTTCTGTACGCCTATGGCCTACAGATTCATGATCTTACTCCCAACAGCATTATGCATATCGCCTGTTTCATGGTGCTTTGCGAGTGTTTCTTGGGAGTGTCCCCCAGCTGGGCATTGTGGAAGCATATCTTCAAGGTGCGCCACAATTGCCGGGGTAAACGCCTTGCCCAGTGGGTGGATTTCAAGTCCAAGTGCGAAGCGATTCGCATTACTTTAGCTTGAAGACAGTCGACTCTGCCCAAGGTTGGCGGACCAAATGGTTCTATGTGCCAGTCGACCAAGTGGTGCTTCCGGCTTTTTCGATTGCGAATCTCCAAAGAAGACGGTGGCCTGGGACCACCCTATCTCTCCTGCTGAAGCCAAAGAAGCCACCCCTTTGCTGAATGAGATTGGAAAGTTGCTGAAGACTGTTTCTGGTATTCAGTTGATCAACACTTATTTGAAGATGCGAGTGTGGCCCATGCGCCTTCGTGCCCACCCGATGTGGCAGTATGAGGGTCCACTCGACAGCACCAGGATGAGCGCCTCCGAGTTGACGCCAAAGGAGCTCAGTGCTCAGGTGAAGAAAATCACGAGCATCAAAGCTTCCACAAAAATCGACTTCAACTTTTCCCATGTCCCCTACGGGCCAGAGAAGGCCTTACCCGCAGTGAGTGATTCTTTGTGCCGTTTTTTATGCCTCACCATCTGCCTTTGCATCCTTTTTGCTTCCGTTCTTATGATTATGAATTGTACTTGCTATATAGGGTCACTCGACTACTACCTCTCTCCCTCCTCTACCCGAAGCCGGGCCTACTGTGGAGACGGCAGTACAGGAGGAAACCAAGCTGCCCATTGCTTTCCCTGCTTCTGCCCACTCGACTCCTCAGGAGAATCCCGAAGAAGAAACGGGGAAGAGGTGGAACAGGTTGTAGCGGATGCTTCAGATGAATCAGATGCTGAGCAAGGTCCTCGCAAGCCTAAACGCCAGCGTTTGGTTCTTCCGGAGTCTTCGAGTACAGAGGATGAGCAAGGGGACACCGGTAACTCGGGCATCCCTTCTCCTGCCAAAAGCCACCCCCTAACTGTCTCCCCTCTGGCCTCTCGTCCTCCTGCCACTTCGAGTAACACCTCTCGACTGGGTGTTTTCTCTCTTGGTGACGAACCTGATTCCGATGAAGAAGATGAGCCAAGGTTTGCTTAATGTTCTATTCCTATATTTGCAGCCGCGTCTTTATGGTTTTTGTTTTTTGATTTCATGTGTTTTTGCTTTTTGATACCAGTGGAAAATCGCCATCTCCCCCTCCAGTCGCGGACACGTCGATTGTGGCGCAGCCGTCCACCCTTCCAGAGGCAGCACAAGGCACTATTCTTGAAGTGGCCAAGGACGCAACTGAGCTGATGGTTGCTGATTTGAACAAGGAGAAGGCTGCCCAACCGCGGATGTCGTGGCTTCCTCCTCCAAGCCTGCCTCTTGGACTGATCATGTGAGTGCTTATGTTATTACTTATACTTGAAAATTTTGTTTCTTCTGCACTCGACGATAACATGCGTATTCTGTTTCAGCCTATGTATGCCGCCATGGCCCCTTGGGTCCAGTCCTTTGTTCGGGTGGAGCAAGAGAGGGACTCCCTGCAGTCAACTTCGACTGAGCTTGCGCGTAAGTGTTTTTTGCTAAAAACTCTTCCCTTCTTTTGAAGTTATGATACTAATCGAGAATGTTTTTGAACTCCGCAGAAAACAAGAAGTCAGCTGAGGAGCAAGTGGAAGGCCTGAAGAAACAAGTGCAGGACTTGCAGACCAAGCTCTCCACCCAGCAGTCTGAATCGAAGAAAGCACTTGCTGATGCTCAGGACGCAACCACTCGCCGCGATAAGGAGCTTGCTGCACGTCTGTTGGGCTTGGCCCGTTCTGCCAAAGGTGAATGAACTATTTTTCCGAGTAGCTCTTTGGTTATTTTAGCAGCTTTTGCTCATAACTTCTGCTTTCTGAATTTTGAAGGTTCCGAAGGCACCTCGGCTTCCACTAAGCCATCGAGTGACTCACTGTCACTCGATGATGCAATAACGGAACTCGAGTCTGTGTTATCCAAGACCAAAGGCGAACTGGCTACCATGACCAGCACCCTTAGCAATTTGCACACGGGGATGTGTCCTACAGCCGCCGCTCCCTCGACTGCAGAAGGACTGGCTGCAGCTTTTGGCGAAAAATCGTCGATTGTGGCGGATTTTGCCCGCGAACTCACGGTACGCGGCTCGGAGTACACCCTCAGGCTTTTGTTAGGCAATGGTGTAGAGGCCGATTTCGACAATGCTTTATCGGACTACCCGAAAAAGCCTGATGGAAGGCCACTATCATTCAGGGGTGTAACCGAGCCAGCTACACGTCTGAGCGAAATCTGCGTCCAGACTATGGAGCGCCGGGCTGAAGCTGTTAGGGCTCAGTCGCGTAAAACTAGGGCAGAATCCATCTCACAGGCCTAGGAACTTTTTATTCTGTAATTTGATTACTCGAACCTGGCATGTATGCTTTTGCTACTTATGTTTATGCTAGTATATACTTTTGGGTGCTATTGTTTGAATGAAATTTGCTGAATCATCTGAATTTTGCAACTTCGTGTGTCCGGGCTTCTGAATGTTGCGTTTTATGAACCAGCCACAAGAGTGCGAGTCTGGTGGACCTTCTCCTTCTCATATTCGAACATCTAGTCGAGCAAGGGATGATACGAGGGCACTTGCTCTTGCAAAGAATCGAGTGAGTGAACTAGAGCAAGAACTCAAAAACACTCGATCTGAGTTGGAGCTACTGCGTTCCAAGCCAAGTTTTGCTACCCAACGCGAGGATTATGTTCTTGGCGAGATGGACCACATAAACAGGCAACTCCAATGTGAGTTTATGACACCTTTTTTGCTTAAAAGTTTTCATTTGCTTGCATTATGCTTTGGACCAATAGCTTTTTGGCCTTTTGCAGGTTTTGTTCCCGATGCCCAGCAAGAAAGTAGGAGGGTCAACCGACTCCTCGATAGTGCTGTTGATGTACCAACTACTGGCAGGCAGCATTTTTATTTGGACAAGGTGCACGCTCGCACACTTGCTACTTTGAAGGATCGAGTATGGCGAAACGCCCAAGTGCTCGAGATATGCAGACGTATCTTCACTCGCCTAAATTATGCGCTTTTCCCGTCAGGGCCTCAACCTCAAGGCTTGTTTCCCTTGATCGATATCTTTCGAGTGACGGACTCAGTCAAAGAGTCTTTGATGCAGCTTGCTATTCTTGGATCCAAACGCCACTATGGCTTACATCCGTGACCGTAAGCCAAATTTTTCGATTCGACCTCCTGCAATGGCACACTTGTATCCCAATCACATTGATCGAGACACGCTCTGCTGCTGAGGAACTCATCGATTGCTGCAAGGAGCAGCTTTTTGGTCCTGTACTGGATACAAAGGATGAGCCAGATTCTTAACTTGTAAACTTTTTGAAATCCTGGGCATTCTCCGACTGTAAATATGTTCTCTTGTATTTGTGGCGAAATATTTATATGCGTATATTTATGACAGCCCCGAGTCTAATCGAGTGGGATTTTTGAGTAGTTTTGCCAGCGCTCGAGTATATCGAGTGGGTTTTGTAGTATTTTTGCTTGACCCAGCCCCCGAGTATATCGAGTGGGGTTTTGTAGTATTTTTGATTGACAGCTGATGCATCCAAAATGCATACTTTTCCAACCACTTTGCTTCATGATTTGCTCCGGAATCTTCCCATATTTGAATAAAACTGCTGAATCTGATGCTGTTTTTAGCAAAATCTCTTTTCTGGCTATCTCTGCAGGAAATAAAATCGGGGAAAATTACCACGTCAATTTTTATGGAAAAGAAGGACAATGGATAAAAGATGGACACGAGGAAGCGCTCGAGGGCCAAATGGGTGGGTCCCACGCGGCCCCTGTACCTGGCCGCGTGGGCCCAGCCCAAATGGGCCTCGGGCGCCGCCTCGCCTTCGGTCTTCGACGTACCCCCTCATATATACGAAAAAGTGCTTGCCCTAGGAGGGGAGGAGCTTTCGCGAAACAGAACGCCGCCACCATCACGATCTTCGTTTCGGGGACAGATTGATCCAGGATTTTCTCCTCCGGTGGAGGGATCCGGAGACCGTCTTCACCGCCATCTTCACTGCCTTCATCTCCATCGACCATGAGCTCCCTCTCCATCACCATGTGTGAGTAGTCCGCTGTAGGCATGTGAGGTGGATGGAGATTGGATGAGATTGATCATGTAATGCTACCGTTGTTCGGGATCTTAGGGTTTTATCTTGAGGATACTTTTGTATTGTGTTGATGCACTCTTGCTATGTTTAATGCTTGCTACTAGGGCCGAGTGGCATGATTTCAGTACTGAACTTATATTGCCTCATCATATATTTGAGTTTGGTATCTATCTGCAAAGTGTATCACCTGCTATTATGTTGAACCTGCGAACCCTAAACGTGACATATAGGGAAAACAAGGGGGAGATGTTGGTGGCTCTAAGTTAATAGTGTCAGAAACGATGCTTGTACGTCACACGTCAGTTGGGAACCCCAAGAGGAAGGTATGATGAGTGCAGCAGTAAGTTTTCCCTCAGTATGAAACCAAGGTTTAATCGGAGAGGAGAGTTTGCTTCGAAGGTGTTGGTGAAGGAGTGTAGTGCGGCGCAACACCAGGGATTCCGGTGCCAACGTGGAACCTGCACAACACAACCAAATTACTTTGCCCCAACTTAACAGTGAGGTTGTCAATCTCACCGGCTTGCTGAAAACAAAGGGTTAAACGTATCGAATGGAAATGATGTTTGTTTGCATAAAACAGTAGAGAACAATGATTGCAGTAGATTGTATTTCAGATGTAAAAGAATGGACCGGGGTCCACAGTTCACTAGTGGTGTCTCTCCAATAAGATAACTAACATGCTGGGTAAACAAATTACAGCTGGGCAATTGACAATTGATAAGTGCATATAACATGCATGTGTGAGCTGTGGTGTCTACTATGAGATTCATTTGGGCATTACGACAAAGTACATAGACCGCTATCCAGCATGCATCTATGCCTAAATAGTCCACTTTCCGGTTAACATCCGTACCCCTTCCAGTATTAAGTTGCAAGCAACAGACAATTGCATTAAGTAATGTGCGTAATGTAAACAATACATTCATCCTTGAATAAAGCATTGCTGTTTTACCCCTAGTGGCAACAACACATCTACAACCTTAGAACTTGCTGTCACTATCCCAGGTTAAATAGAGGTTGAACCCAACTATCATGCATAAATACCCCTCTTGGAGTTACAAGTATTCACGTGGCCAAGGCTTCAACAAGTAACGGAGAGCATGCAAGATCACAAATGACATAGACATGATAATATAATATTCAGCTCCACATAGGTATCAATATAAGTCAGATCCCAGCAAACACAACATGTAGCATTACAATAAGATGATCTTGATCATGATAGGCAGCTCACAAGATCTAAACATGATGGCACAAGTGGAGAAGACAACCATCTAGCTACTGCTATGGACCCATAGTCCAAGGATGAACTACTCACGCATCACTCCGGAGGCGGGCATGGCGATGTAGAGCCCTCCGGTGATGATTCCCCTCTCCGGCAGGGTGCCGGGAAGAGCTTCAGAAACCCCCCGAGTTAGGGTTGACGACGGCGGCGGCAGCGAATATGTTCTGGATGAAAGGCTCGGTGTTTTAGGGTTTTCGCGTCTCGGGGAATAAATAGGCGAAGGGGCGATGTCGGCGGACCCCCGAGGGGCCCAAACCACCAGGCGCGGCTGGGCCCACTGCCGCGCCTGGTGGTTTGGCCACCTCGTGGCTCCTTCGTCTCTCCTTCGGACTCCGTGTACGTGCTGGAAAAATAGGGACTGGCCTTTTGTTTCGTGCAATTCCGAGAATATTTCCAGAAGTAACTTTCTGAAACCAAAAACAGCAGAAAACAGGGAACTGGCACTGTGGCATCTTGTTAATAGGTTAGTCCCAGAAAATGCATAAAAGTGATACGAAGTGTATATAAAACATGTAGCAAATGGTATAATATAAGCATGGAACAGCAGAAATTATGGATACGTTGGAGACGTATCAAGCATCCCCAAGCTTAGTTCTACTCGTCCTCGAGTAGGTAAAACGATAACAACAAATAATTTCTGAGGAGACATGCTTTCACACAATCTTGATCAATATATTGCAAGGCTCATGTCATGAATGAAGTGACTCAAAGCAATGATCTATAGTTTGCTAACAAATAGATAAAGAGTAAACAATGAATCATATAAGCAAAAACTTTTCATGAATAGTACTTTCAAGACAAGCATCAAAAAGTTTTGCATAAGAGGTAACTCATAAAGCAATAGATTCAAAGTAAAAGGCATTGAAGCAACACAAAGGATGATTAAGTTTCAGCATTTGCTTTCAACTTGTAACATGTATATCTCATGGATAGTTGTCAACATAAAGCAATATAACAAGTGCAATAAGTAAATATGTAAGAATCAATGCACACAAAGTTGACACAAGTGTTTGCTTCTAAGATAGAAAGGAGTAGGTAAACTGACTCAACATAAAGTAAAAGATAGGCCCTTCGCAGAGGGAAGCAGGGATTAAATCATGTGCTAGAGCTTTTTAAGTTTTCGAAAGCATATAGAGAGCACAAAATAAGTATTTGAGAGGTGTTTGTTGTTGTCAACGAATGGTAGTGGGCACTCTAACCCCCTTGTCAACCAGACTTTCAAAGAGCGGCTCCCATGAAGGACGTTATCTCTACCAGCAAGGTAGATCATCCCTCTTCTCTTTTGTTTACACATGTATTTTAGTTTCTTTATAGATGACACTCCTCCCAACCTTTTGCTTACACAAGCCATGGCTAACCGAATCCTCGGGTGCCTTCCAACATTCACATACCATGGAGGAGTGTCTATTGCAAAATTAAGTTGCTTACTGATAAATCAGGGCAAAACATGTGAAGAGAATTATTAATGAAAGTTGTAATTAATTGGGGCTGGGCACCCCGTTGCCAGCTCTTTTTGCAAATTATTGGATAAGCGGATGTATATGCCACTAGTCCAGGTGAAAGTCTGTCAGAAGTAAATGACAAGATTGAAAGATAAAACACCACATACTTCCTCATGAGCTATAAAACATTGACACAAATAAGGAGTAATAAAGTTTTGAATAGTTTAAAGGTAGCACATGAAATATTTACTTGGAATGGCAGGAAATACCACATAGTAGGTAGGTATGGTGGACACAAATGGCATGGGTTTTGGCTCAAGTTTTGGATGCACGAGAAGCATTCCCTCTCAGTACAGAGTTTAGGCTAGCAAGGTTGTTTGAAGCAAACACAAGTATAAACCGGTACAGCAAGAATCACATAAAAACATATTGCAAGTATTATAAGACTCTACACTGTCTTCCTTGTTGCTCAAACATTTTACCAGAAAATATCTAGACCTTAGAGAGAACAAATATGCATCCCAAGTCTCAACAAGCTCTACGGTAGTTCTCCACTACTAGGCTTTAACTACATGATGCAAGAGCTTAAACATGATCTACTTGAGAGCTCAAAACAATTGCAAAGCATCAAATCAAAACAAGACAATGATCTACAAGAATGCATATGTCTTTTCCAATACCAACTACTACATGTAGCATTTTCTTTCTTCCAAACAAACACCAATAATTTATTTAAACATAAACTCTCCAAATGATAATATAATGCAGCAAGAGAGTATTTATAAACAAGTGCTAACAGCTCGAAGAGATGCATGAAAAACAGGAGCTAAAAGCACTGCAGTAGCTAGTTAAGAATACTCAACAAATATAAGTGAAGAACATGAGTATTCACATGAAAAAGCGGAGCGTGTCTCTCTCCCACACAAGGATTGCTAGGATCCGAATTTATTCAAACAAAAACAAAAATAAAAACACACAGACGCTCCAAGTAAAGCGCATAAGATGTGAAAGAATTAAAATATAGTTTCACTAGAGATGACCTGATAAGTTTGTTGATGAAGAAGGGGATGCCTTGGGCATCCCCAAGCTTAGACGCTTGAGTCTCTCTGAATATGGTTGGGATGAACCACGGGGGCATCCCCAAGCTTAGGCTTTTCACTCTTCTTGATCACATAATATCACCCTTCTCGCTTGATCCTTGAAAACTTCCTTCACACCAAACTCAAGACAGTTCTCATTAGAGGGTTAGTGCATAATCAAAAATTCTCATATTCTGTAATGATACAATCAATCCCAAAGCTTCTGGACATTAGCTACAGCCACCAATGCTTTGTGGAGCAAAGAAATCCACACAAACACAGTAAAAGAGCGAATGCAAAACAAAAGGCAGAATCTGTCAAAAACAGAACAGTCTGGAATGACGAATTTTTTCGAGGCACTTAAGTTGCTCAGATGGATCTGGCCTAAAATAATGAAAGTTGCGTACATATCTCAGGAATATGCGTGATTTTTCTCAGAATTTTTTGAATTTTCTACAGGGAGATAAGCTCAAATCCGTGACAGCTAAAAATCTGTCACTGCGCAGAAATCCAAATCTTGCATCAACTTTCAATATAGAACTTTACTTGGCACAACATTGCGATAAAATAAAGATACAAAGGAGTTGCTACAGAAGTAACAAAACTCCTTGAGAAAAACTAAAAATAAAAGATAAAGGGTTGCCTCCCTAAAGCGCTTTCTTTAATGCCTTTAGCTAGGCTAAAAGATTTTAATGATGCTCTCATAGGAATAGAACTTGAAAAACAAAAGAGAGCATCAAGAGGCAAATATCAAACGCATTTAAGTCTAACCCACTTTCTATGCAAGGGAACCTTGTAACAAAATAAATTATTGAAGCATAAAGCAACTAGCATAGAAAGATGAAACAAGTACAACTTCAAAACTTTCAACATAAAGAGAGGTGTTTTAGTGACTTGAAAACTTTTATAACCATATTTTCCTCTCTCATAATAACTTTCAGTAGCATCATGAACAAACTCAACTATATAACTATCACATAAAGCATGCTTTTCATGATCTACAAACACATAATTTTTATTAAGTTCAAAAACAGTGGGGTCATTAAACCCACTTTTGACAATAGTAGTATAATAAATATCATTAGGCAATATAGGACCATCATCAAGAGCATTATCATATATAGCATTAGGGAGCCATTGTTTTATTTCTGAAATTTCGTTTTCTTGAGTCAAGGAGCTTGTTACGTAAAATTTATCAAAAGGAGATATTTCAAAAGAATCATGGCATTCAACAATATAACACTCTTCCTCCTTAGGTAGGCATGGAGGGCAATTAAATAGTGTAAGAGTTGAAGAGTTACTGTCATTAGAAGGTAGATCCTCCTTTTGTTCTTCACTCTCCTCCTCTTTTTCATCCAATGAGATCACAGTTTCAGCAATTTCCTCTTCCTCAGGTTCCTGCAAGGCACAAGTTTCATCTTTTTGAGGAAACATCCTCTCAAGATGTTCAGTAATGTAAGAATTATTATCCTTGTAGGTATCACAACAATATTTAAGTATGGCAATACATTCAGATTTATAAGGGGCATCAGTTTTATGTTCAAGATAAGAACTAATTTCAAGGGCACCCTTAAAAACAATAAACTCTTCAATTTGTTCAAGATTACCAAAATCATAGTTTCCTTTAGCATAGGCAGCCAAGGTTTCATTATCAGTATACTCACATTGGAAAGGGAGATGTTTGTGCCTTCTATAGCAAAGAGATTCATTAAAGCAGTAGGATTCATCATATGTAGAACACAAGTTCTTAGCAAAACCATTCAATCTTCTTATTTGTTCCCATAGATGTTTTCCTTTTGGAGAGAAGCGGTAATTCTTATAACGAGACCCAGTTTCATAGAGATAAGACATTGAAAACAACTAGTCATAATAGTAATTCGAAATAAAAAGGAACTAATTTTTTTGTGTTTTTGATAAAGAGAGCAAACAAGACTAAATAAAAATAAACTAAGCAAGACAAATAACAAAGTAAAGAGATTGGGTGTGAGAGACTCCCCTTGCAGAAGCAATTCGGTTTTCCCCGGCAACGGCGCCAGAAAACGTGTTGGTGGCTCTAGTTAATAGTGCCAGAAACAATGCTTGTACGTCACACGTCAGTTGGGAACCCCAAGAGGAAGGTATGATGAGTGCAGCAGTAAGTTTTCCCTCAGTATGAAACCAAGGTTTAATACCAGTAGGAAACGAGGTTTGCTTCGAAGGTGTTGGTGAAGGAGTGTAGTGCGGCGCAACACCAGGGATTCCGGTGCCAACGTGGAACCTGCACAACACAACCAAATTACTTTGCCCCAACTTAACAGTGAGGTTGTCAATCTCACCGGCTTGCTGAAAACAAAGGGTTAAACGTATCGAATGGAAAATGATGTTTGTTTGCATAAAACAGTAGAGAACAATGATTGCAGTAGATTGTATTTCAGATGTAAAAGAATGGACCGGGGTCCACAGTTCACTAGTGGTGTCTCTCCAATAAGATAACTAACATGCTGGGTAAACAAATTACAGCTGGGCAATTGACAATTGATAAGTGCATATAACATGCATGTGTGAGCTGTGGTGTCTACTATGAGATTCATTTGGGCATTACGACAAAGTACATAGACCGCTATCCAGCATGCATCTATGCCTAAATAGTCCACTTTCCGGTTAACATCCGTACCCCTTCCAGTATTAAGTTGCAAGCAACAGACAATTGCATTAAGTAATGTGCGTAATGTAAACAATACATTCATCCTTGAATAAAGCATTGCTGTTTTACCCCTAGTGGCAACAACACATCTACAACCTTAGAACTTGCTGTCACTATCCCAGGTTAAATAGAGGTTGAACCCAACTATCATGCATAAATACCCCCTCTTGGAGTTACAAGTATTCACGTGGCCAAGGCTTCAACAAGTAACGGAGAGCATGCAAGATCACAAATGACATAGACATGATAATATAATATTCAGCTCCACATAGGTATCAATATAAGTCAGATCCCAGCAAACACAACATGTAGCATTACAATAAGATGATCTTGATCATGATAGGCAGCTCACAAGATCTAAACATGATGGCACAAGTGGAGAAGACAACCATCTAGCTACTGCTATGGACCCATAGTCCAAGGATGAACTACTCACGCATCACTCCGGAGGCGGGCATGGCGATGTAGAGCCCTCCGGTGATGATTCCCCTCTCCGGCAGGGTGCCGGGAAGAGCTTCAGAAACCCCCGAGTTAGGGTTGACGACGGCGGCGGCAGCGAATATGTTCTGGATGAAAGGCTCGGTGTTTTAGGGTTTTCGCGTCTCGGGGAATAAATAGGCGAAGGGGCGATGTCGGCGGACCCCCGAGGGGCCCAAACCACCCCAGGCGCGGCTGGGCCCACTGCCGCGCCCTGGTGGTTTGGCCACCTCGTGGCTCTCCTTCGTCTCTCCTTCGGACTCCGTGTACGTGCTGGAAAAATAGGGACTGGCCTTTTGTTTCGTGCAATTCCGAGAATATTTCCAGAAGTAACTTTCTGAAACCAAAAACAGCAGAAAACAGGGAACTGGCACTGTGGCATCTTGTTAATAGGTTAGTCCCAGAAAATGCATAAAAGTGATATGAAGTGTATATAAAACATGTAGCAAATGGTAATATAAGCATGGAACAGCAGAAATTATGGATACGTTGGAGACGTATCAATGTTTTTAGTTTGAGGATTCTATGTGTTCATGAAGTGTTAATGCATTGTTCCGGTCTATTCGAAAGGGTAGACCTTAATTACCTGTAGTTCCAAGTTGGCCCCGGTGAAATGGGCAGGTTGGACAATAGATGTTGTGCAAATTCTCTTGGTTAGTACGCACAACTAAATATGGAACACATACCTACATATATCGGAGTTAGAGATAGGTCCCATTGTTATTTGTTTCTTATTATATGATCAATCTCATTCTTGCAACACCCCGCTATCACCTCATGCCTACGTTTTGAATCTCTGAGTTACACTTTCACTTTTCCGGTGAAAACTGGGAAACACTTGTTCACTGCTACTGTTCTGCTTGTTACTTGAATCATACTACTGCCATCACTATTACTGCTGCAAGTTATTGATATACAGGTGTGGTTGAGAGTGACGCCTCAATTGCCAAGGTCTTATTGATATTCTTGTGTTCCCATCGAGTCGAACTATAAATTTGGGTAATACTTCCCAACGAAGACTTCAGCGATCCCCTATACTTGTGGGTATCAAGACGTTTTCTGGCGCCGTTGCCGGGGACCTAGCTTTATTGGTAAGACAACTTGTTATCATCTATTTGCTGCTTTTGCTTGTTCCTAACCATGGGAAAGGAAAAGACTACTCTGAAGGAATGAGGCCTTCAACTACTCGCGGAGGTACGGATTTGCCAAGTAGGCCAAACTTTTCACCTAATGTTGCTTCTGCTGTTGCTCCTAAGAAAAGAGGAAAGGTTTTATCTAGTTCACCATTGTCTAAAATGTCTACTAGTAATGAAAATGATTTATTATGTGGTAGCATAGACAAAGAAGTGACACCTGAAACATCTGAGATAACTGAAACACCTGAAAATGTGGAATCTGAGTTAGAAGATAATGAATACTGTGATGATGAATTTGAAACTTCTTCTGAGGAAGAGGAGGCATTTACTATGGCTTTTATGAATTCTGACTTGATAAATTGGATAAACTTGATAGCTATAAAAATTCTCCTCTTGATGGATATTTTCCTATTACTGAGAAAATGAATGCTCCTGCTATTAAAATTAAAGATAAAGATTATGAGTTTAGTGTTGATCCTGAAATAATTGAAAAAGCTGAAAAATATAAGTTTTATGGTAGAGAGGATGAGTTTCCTTTTGAACACATTGCTGTCTTGCATGACTTATCTGTGTTATTTGGTAAAGATGAAATCCATCAACGCTACTATTTCTTAAAGCTTTTCCTTTTACTTTGGGAGGAAGTGCTAAAACTTGGTATAATCGTTTAGAACCTGGATGTATTACTAGCAAGGAAGAATGTTTGCAGGTATTCTATAATAAGTATTTCCCTGCTGATAAGATTCATGGTTTGACTGTTGCGATTAGCAGCTTTTCACAGAAAGAGAAGGAGGATTTACCCCAAGCTTGGGGGAGGTATAGTAAGATGGTTAGGAAATGTCCTACCCATGGCTTCAAGAGTAATGAAATACTTGATATATTTTACAATGGTCTAACCGAAAACACCAGAGGCTATCTTGATGGTATTGCAGGTAATGTTTTCAGGGAAAGGACCGTTGATGAAGCAACTGAGCTATTGGAGACTATCTCTAGGAATTATGAAGACTGGAATATTGAAGAGATATTTCCGGAGAAGAAAGGAGGCATGCTCAAATTGGATAACGAAACAATGAAAGAAGCTTCCAAGGCTATTAAAGAGAAGGGAATTAAAACCTCTCATCTTAAGGAATTATCTGAAATGGGTGTTAAACTTCCTGATGATCAACCATGTTTTCCAATTCAAGTCAATGCTATTAGCTCCATAAAAGGTAATGAAAAGGTAACACCTCCTGTTGATGTATCCTACGTGAATGATTTTGCTTATCATCATAATCCTGAGGAGCATAATATTAGAATGACTATTATGGAGAACTCTCACAAAATTAAATCTCTTCGAGAAAGTTTACATGCTAGTGTGGGAGAGGTAAAAAGAATTGTTAAACACTGTGAGATGATGAATAATCAATTGAACAAATGGTTTCTCTTCAAAATCAATTGTATGAAAGTCTTATGGTGAAGAAACAGGTTTGTGGAGTTAACACTAGGGGAGGTGCAAGTACTCAGGATCCTGATTTTCCTGAAGGCCATCCCAAGAGAAAAGAACAAGAAGCTCTCAAGAAGAAATCTTCTGCAGGAAAATCTCCCAATGAAAACAAGGACATTGATGACTCTGAAGAGCAAGATAAGGATATTTCTATTTCTGATGCTGAGACTGAAGATAATAATAATGAAGAAGAAGAATCACCTTCACCTGAAGAAGAGCCACAAGAGGATGAAAATATTGAAGAACCTGAACCTAATGATAAAGAAGACCCTCCACCATCTACTGAGAAGAATAAGAAGAAGAGCCATCCTAATCCACAAAGAGGTAAAGATAGGGATCCGTGGGTACAAAAACCCATACCATATCCCCAAGAGGTAATAAAAACTTTGGATGATGCTAGATTTGAGAAATTCTTTGAGTTGATTAAGTCTTTGTGTTTGCAAATTCCTCTTGTTGATGCTATTAAAATCCCTCCATATTCCAAATACATGAAAGACATTGTGACTAATAAAAGAAAGATTCCTACTGATGCAATAACTGCTATGCTTGCTGAATATTCCTTTAAAGGGAAAATGCCTGAAAAACGTGGTGATCCTGGTATTCCAACTATTCCTTGTCATATTAAAGAAACTTATGTGAAATATGCTCTATGTGACTTAGGAGCTGGTGTTAGTGTTATGCCTTTTTCTTTATATAAGAAACTTAACCTAAACAAATTGGTTCCAACTGAAGTATCATTACAAATGGCTGATAAATCAACTGCTGTGCCTATAGGAATATGTGAGGATGTCCCTATCTCTATTGCTAATGTGTTAATCCCTACAGACTTTGTTGTGTTAGAAATGCCTGAAGATGATAATTTGTCTATTATTCTTGGAAGACCCTTTTTAAACACTGCAGGGGCTGTTATAAATTGCACTGAGAGCAAGGTAACATTCAATGTCAAGGGAAATGAGCACACTATCTATTTTCCTAAGAAGAAATCTGTTACTATGGTAAGCCAGAGTGTGAACTCCATTAAAAGGAATACTCTTATAATAGGAAGTTTTGAATTCCATTACCACCTCCTGAACCAAAATATGCTATCATGATGTTGGAACTATTCCAATCAAATATGAGGTGACTTGAAATTGCTCAGAAAACATATAAAATAAAGAATCATGTATTATATCTTTTGCATATTATTAATGAGACTTGATCAACCTCATTACTAATATGAAAATGATGCAAACTTGATTCCCATAAAAATTGCTTTGAATGTTTGATTTCATTTATTCTAGAATTTTTAGATTATTTGCATGAGCATAATTATTTCAAAGTGCAGAAATTCCAGAAATGTAGTTTGAAAAATTCTGTTCAGAAAATTTTCTCGAAAAATTCCAGAAAAATTTGGAGGTAAGTTATTTTACCAGAGGAACTAACAGCCAAAAGGGAGACACCAGAGGGCCACCAGGGCCCAAAAGGGGTGTCCCACGCGGCCACAGTACCTGGCCGCGTGGGACCCACTATTTTGGCCCACAGAGGGGGTTAGGTGAGTATCCAGTGCCCATCTCCTTCCCCTCGACAGGAAACCAGCCCCAGGTATTTTTCCCAAATTTTCTCGAGCTCTCTTCCTGCTATCCTTGGATCTCCAAGTTTAGGGCAGATTTTTCAAATCTGTTTGGTGGGATTGCTCATTGGTATGTGACTCCTCCACTCATCCAATTACTTTTTGTTCTTATGCCTCATGCATGAAGTATTTTGCTGCACTAGGTGTCACCCTTTTATGCTTAGGAAATCCATAGATTCAAGTTTTCTAGTTGATATTGATGCATGATATTGATGTGGAGACTATTTATGGATGGCTTAATGTTGTTTTAAGGTGTTACATCTTGATTTTTGTTGAATATTGTTTTTGGGCAGCAAGGTATCATGTTTAGCAAGGGCAAAGCTTTGGTTGGGATGAGCTCAAGACCAAAAGAAGAGCATGCAAAGTCTCCCTCAATTATGATGACGACCACCTGTGGGAGGATGATGCATTCTTTGTAGGGGAGAAGCTGAAAATACATACAACAAGATGGCAAGATCCCTATGTTCTTGAACAGTGGGGGATCAAAGAGGACTTCGACACCTTCGTCACTACAACTGGCTTGCTTAGGTTCTCCCAGAACCCCCAAGATACATATGAAGAACTCTCGCGGGAATTCCTCTCTACCTTCAGATTTGAGGGCCCGGAGCCCCAAAAGCACAGGAAGAGAAGTAAGGCACCCTCTTACCTTTGTTTGCAAATTTACTATGAGAGGTGAGCGCCTTGTTATGTCTCTAGGGAATTTTGCAATGCTATTGGTGTAGAAAATTCAGGGAGTTGGAGTGAAACTCGTGCTGATACCAACCATGAGCTTGTTGAGTTTTGGCACACTATATCTGTAAACTCTCGTGATAGATTAAATAGGGGTAAATTTACTCATATACAGCACCCAAGTTTGAGATATTTTGCGTTGTTTCTTGCAAGAGGATTTCTTGCTAGGGATAACAATTCTGCTTGCACTGGACCAATGGTTTATCTACTAAAATGTGCAAAAGAAAATACACCGTGTGAATATAACTTGGGAGTCATACTTGCTAGATCTTTGCATACTGCTGTGAGTAGAAATATTACTGATCAAACTCCTATTTATGCTGGTGCTATTGCTACTATGGTGTACAATTACATTAAAAACGAGAGAGGATATGGTGATAACATGGGTACTCTAGTGCAAGAGTCCAAATTACTTGATTTTGCTTTGACTACTCGCATGGATATAAGTACGTTGTATGGGGGACATTATCTGTATAACTATTTGAGCACTAGTGGGCAGCGAGTGTCCATTAGGCTCCCCCGTACTGATCTTTTTGACAGGAGTACCGGAAAATGGATAGTGGAAGAGGCGCCGCCTCAGGAGGAGCCACAAGCTCCAGAGACACAGGGGTACATGCCTCAGGCGGAGCCCCTGTACCCAAGCATGCAAGGCTACCCATATAGTTACTACCCTGGAAGTGGAAGTGGATACGGCAACTACCCAGGATACTAGCTTGATCGCAAGCTTGGGGGAGTACTCTCTTACTCTCCATTCATTGTTTTATATCACCGTTATATTGCTATGATAAGTTTCTTGAAAACACAAAAACACAAAAAGATTTTATTTGTTTCTTTTACTTCTGGTTGTTTGTTTTTGTTTCTTAGAACGAAAAATAACAAAAAATTTTCGTTTTCTTGAAACAAACGCAAAAACGGAGGTGCAGAAATTGCTGAAATCTGCTCGCTGTTTTATTTTTCATTTTTTCTCTGTAACTCCGATTGAGCTGAAATTTTAACCACTGCTGCAACACATCATAACCTTCACACACGTAAAATATGAGATTTTTCTGAGGTGTCTAGGTAGGGTAAAAACAGTACTGTATGCAGTGACATTTTCTGGCAGATTTGAGTTTTTATTGTGCAGTTCAAGTTGGGAGAGGAGAACAACGATGATGAGTTGAGGTGCATGAAGTGGATGAAAGGTATGACACCTTTGCCGTGTTTATGTGGACTCTTTAATAACAGCAAGTGAGCACATCATAGTTTCTTCAACATCTAGAGAAATGGTAGCAAATGTTTATCTTCTCCATGTTCTAGTATGTTATATGATGATGCAAGTGAAATTTTATTTAGTGACAATACTTGGTTGTGGATTGAATAATTGTAGCTCTAAACAAAGGTCTACGCATCCCATTGTGCTTACTAAACTTGCCAACCAATAGAAAGTAAAATAATCTTTCAAATAATAAACATGAAGTTGTATGCTTGACAGGTTTAGTGGTTGGGAGTTAGCTGAAATGTGCTGACACATGTAAAGCTTTCAACATTGCACTAAAATATATTCAGTTGATATCATGTACTTTTGTTTATGGATGCTTATCATGTGCGAAATGAAAGCGGAAACTTAGCAAGTTTGATGAGTAAGAATAATTGGCTAGAGAGACGCCTGGGCCGCCAACTTAAGCCATGCATCATTCATGGTGGAAATTTACAGCGCACCATGGTGGACATTCAGTGATGCACTTCATAATAAAAAGCTATGCAAATGGTAAATAAAAGAGTGCTGAGATTGTTCATTGTCTGTTTGTCTTGTTGTTTGGACATGGGCTTGTCCATGTCCTGGGACAAGAGGTACCCCAGTTGACGCTCTTGATGACGCTTTTATTACTTGCAATGACTGAAAATTTCGAACTTGCTTAGTGACCCAAGTTGAGTAGCCATGGTGTAGGTACTCGTATTCACGGGGCATGAGGTTTTCAACCATTAGTCGGTCAAGCATATGAGTCATGTCAGTAATATCAAATGGTTTGCTAAAACTAAGAGCAAGGTTGTAAGCACAATGATTTCACCAGGTAACAAAAGAAAGAATCAAAAGACCCAAAAGTCTTGTCATGATTCAATCATTAGCGATGCAAGAACCTTTGTTTTTTCTACAGTTGAGCAAACTCATCCAAGTATTGACTCTACATAATATCTCTCTTGCAACAAATATAAATGCTTTAACATTGATTAGATATACCTTTGCTAACATCTTATCATTTGTTGTTGAAGCTATGCTTTGAATGCTTGTTGATATTAAATTGTGTTACATATGCAATGCAAAGTTCTTGTCAAAGTCTTTTATCGCTTCTGCACTACGTTTGAGTTGTTCGAGGACAAACAACGAGCTAAGCTTGGGGGAGCTGATGCATCCAAAATGCATCTACTTTTCCAAGCACTTTGCTCATGATTTGCTCCGGAATCTTCCCATATTTGAATAAAACTGCTGAATCTGACGCTGTTTTTAGCAAAGTCTCTTTTCTGGCTATTTCTGCAGGAAATAAAATCGGGGAAAATTACCACGTCAATTTTTATGGAAAAGAAGGACAATGGACAAAAGATGGACACGAGGAAGCGCTCGAGGGCCAAATGGGTGGGTCCCACGCGGCCCCTGTACCTGGCCGCGTGGGCCCAGCCCAAATGGGCCTCGGGCGCCGCCTCGCCTTCGGTCTTCGACGTACCCCCTCATATATACGAAAAAGTGCTTGCCCTAGGAGGGAGGAGCTTTCGCGAAACAGAACGCCGCCACCATCACGATCTTCGTTTCGGGGACAGATTGATCCAGGATTTCTCCTCCGGTGGAGGGATCCGGAGACCGTCTTCACCGCCATCTTCACCGCCTTCATCTCCATCGACCATGAGCTCCCTCTCCATCACCATGTGTGAGTAGTCCGCTGTAGGCATGTGAGGTGGATGGGGATTGGATGAGATTGATCATGTAATGCTACCCGTTGTTCGGGATTTTAGGGTTTTATCTTGAGGATACTTTTGTATTGTGTTGATGCACTCTTGCTATGTTTAATGCTTGCTACTAGGGCCCGAGTGGCATGATTTCAGTACTGAACTTATATTGCCCCATCATATATTTGAGTTTGGTATTTATCTGCAAAGTGTATCACCTGCTATTATGTTGAACCTGCGAACCCTAAACGTGACATATAGGGAAAACAAGGGGGAGATGTTTTAGTTTGAGGATTCTATGTGTTCATGAAGTGTTAATGCATTGTTCCGGTCTATTCGAAAGGGTAGACCTTAATTACCTGTAGTTCCAAGTTGGCCCCGGTGAAATGGGCAGGTTGGACAATAGATGTTGTGCAAATTCTCTTGGTTAGTACGCACAACTAAATATGGAACACATACCTACATATATCGGAGTTAGAGATAGGTCCCATTGTTATTTGTTTCTTATTATATGATCAATCTCATTCTTGCAACACCCCGCTATCACCTCATGCCTACGTTTTGAATCTCTGAGTTACACTTTCACTTTTCCGGTGAAAACTGGGAAACACTTGTTCACTGCTACTGTTCTGCTTGTTACTTGAATCATACTACTGCCATCACTATTACTGCTGCAAGTTATTGATATACAGGTGTGGTTGAGAGTGACGCCTCAATTGCCAAGGTCTTATTGATATTCTTGTGTTCCCATCGAGTCGAACTATAAATTTGGGTAATACTTCCCAACGAAGACTTCAGCGATCCCCTATACTTGTGGGCATCAAGACGTTTTCTGGCGCCGTTGCCGGGGAGCCTAGCTTTATTGGTAAGACAACTTGTTATCATCTATTTGCTGCTTTTGCTTGTTCCTAACCATGGGAAAGGAAAAGACTACTCTGAAGGAATTGAGGCCTTCAACTACTCGCGGAGGTACGGATTTGCCAAGTAGGCCAAACTTTTCACCTAATGTTGCTTCTGCTGTTGCTCCTAAGAAAAGAGGAAAGGTTTTATCTAGTTCACCATTGTCTAAAATGTCTACTAGTAATGAAAATGATTTATTATGTGGTAGCATAGACAAAGAAGTGACACCTGAAACATCTGAGATAACTGAAACACCTGAAAATGTGGAATCTGAGTTAGAAGATAATGAATACTGTGAGGATGAATTTGAAGCTTCTTCTGAGGAAGAGGAGGCATTTACTATGGCTTTTATGAATTCTGACTTAGATAAATTGGATAAACTTGATAGCTATAAAAATTCTCCTCTTGATGGATATTTTCCTATTACTGAGAAAATGAATGCTCCTGCCATTAAAATTAAAGATAAAGATTACGAGTTTAGTGTTGATCCTGAAATAATTGAAAAGGCTGAAAAATATAAGTTTTATGGTAGAGAGGATGAGTTTCCTTTTGAACACATTACTGTCTTGCATGACTTATCTGTGTTATTTGGTAAAGATGAAATCCATCAATGCTACTATTTCTTAAAGCTTTTTCCTTTTACTTTGGGAGGAAGTGCTAGAACTTGGTATAATCGTTTAGAACCTGGATGTATTACTAGCAAGGAAAAATGTTTGCAGGTATTCTATAATAAGTATTTCCCTGCTGATAAGATTCATGGTTTGACTGTTGCGATTAGCAGCTTTTCACAGAAAGAGAAGGAGGATTTACCCCAAGCTTGGGGGAGGTATAGTAAGATGGTTAGGAAATGTCCTACCCACGGCTTCAAGAGTAATGAAGTACTTGATATATTTTACAATGGTCTAACCGAAAACACCAGAGGCTATCTTGATGGTATTGCATGTAATGTTTTCAGGGAAAGGACCGTTGATGAAGTAACTGAGTTATTGGAGACTATCTCTAGGAATTAAGAAGACTGGAATATTGAAGAGATATTTCCGGAGAAGAAAGGAGGCATGCTCAAATTGGATAACGAAACAATGAAAGAAGCTTCCAAGGCTATTAAGGAGAAGGGAATTAAAACCTCTCATCTTAAGGAATTATCTGAAATGGGTGTTAAACTTCCTGATGATCAACCATGGTTTCCAATTCAAGTCAATGCTATTAGCTCCATAAAAGGTAATGAAAAGGTAACACCTCCTGCTGATGTATCCTATGTGAATGATTTTGCTTATCATCATAACCATGAGGAGCATAATATTAGAATGACTATTATGGAGAACTCTCACAAAATTAAATCTCTTCGAGAAAGTTTACATGCTAGTGTGGGAGAGGTAAAAAGAATTGTTAAACACTGTGAGATGATGAATAATCAAATTGAACAAATGGTTTCTCTACAAAATCAATTGTATGAAAGTCTTATGGGGAAGAAACAGGTTTGTGGAGTTAACACTAGGGGAGGCGCAATTACTCAGGATACTGATTTTCCTGAAGGCCATCCCAAGAGAAAAGAACAAGAAGCTCTCAAGAAGAAATCTTCTGCAGGAAAATCTCCCAATGAAAACAAGGACATTGATGACTCTGAAGAGCAAGATAAGGATATTTCTATTTCTGATGCTGAGACTGAAGATAACAATAATGAAGAAGAAGAATCACCTTCACCTGAAGAAGAGCCACAAGAGGATGAAAATATTGAAGAACCTAAACCTAATGATAAAGAAGATCCTCCACCATCTAATGGTCTCTGTAGCTATCTCTGCGGTCTCGACTGCCGCCCTCGTGATTTTCATGTGATGCTACGGGTCGAGTGCCTCGTACGGAGTCTTCTCCGTCTGCCCACTTTGTTGCGAGTACCATGAGTGCGGCCATTGTTTTTGGCTCTTCTCGACCAAGTGTTTCTTTGAAGTCTTCCCTCCAGAGTCCGTTTTTGAAGGCGTCGATTGCCCTATCTTCTGATACGTTACCTACTGAGTTACGGATGGTGGTCCACCGCCGTATGTACGATCTCAGAGATTCATCTGACTTTTGCTTGCAGGTCCGGAGCTCCTCGAAGGTTTTGGGGCGCTCACATAGAGGCTCGAAGTATTTGATGAAATCACCCTTGAAGTGTTCCCACGAATCGTAGTATGATTCGGGTAACGATTTGAGCCAATCGCGAGCCGTTCCTTCCATCATAAGTTGTATGTACTGCATAGCTGTAGTTGTGGTGCAGCGCTGACATCCGACTGCCAGCCTGTAATCTTCTAGCCAGCCTGATGGCTCTTGTTTGCAGTTGAACTTAGGCGTCGTAGCTAGCGAAAACTTCTTGGGCATACGAGCCTCCCGGATCCGTCGAGTGAAGCATAGCGCTCCACATGGCCCGATTTCTGCTTCCGAGTCTGAGCTGTTGCTGTATGACCTCCTCGAGTGGCTCCTACTGGAATGATGACGGCGTGAGCTTTTTCGACTGCTCCTTCCCCGAGGGCTTCGACTGCGACGGTCCCGATCTGTATCTCTCCTTGGAGTTGCTTGTCGATGCTGTATGGCTTGTGCAGCTATTGCTAGTTGTTTGTACAGTTGGAGGTGCTGATCCCTCTTTGGGTCTCCTGCAGGAGGTTCGATTGTTCTGAGGTAGGTGCCTAGCGTCATCAGCGCCCCGGCTGGCTCAGTAGGTATGGGAACTCCTTCCGCGTCGACCGCCGGGTCGTTTCTGCCTGTTGAATTTACAGACAACGCTCTTCGTCGAGCACTCGATATGCTGGCTTGCGTTTTGCGCTCTTCGAGTACTGCTCGGTAATTTTTTAACCGTATTGATTCTTGCCATTGGAAATATTGTAAGGTTAATACCTCTTCTGGAGTTGCGTTTGCTGGTAGCATTGTGCAGCTCTCGATTACTTTGCTCACTTTTTCCGCCATCTCTGCGGTGATGGTCAGCGTGGTTGTTCCGTCTGGCATGGTGACTGTGCAAGGGTATTCTGTAGGTCGACGGCATGTTGCGGCTGCTGATGTTTCTGCTGTACTCACGGTATATACCTGATACGGTACCACCCGATCCTCCATCCATGTGTTGCTGATGCGTTTTATGGATTCGGCGTCGTCGTCCAGGCTCATGTTGGAGTTGCTTTGCTTGTTGGGGTTTCCGCCACAATCGAGTATATCTTCGAGTGCTTTGTCCAGGCTGTCTGCATCGCAGGTGAATATCTCGTGGCTAGCACGGATTTCTGGGCCGTTGAGATCGGCGAGATATATGTTGTCGTCTATGTTCTCTTCGTTCCCCGTGACGTCGTTGCAGTCGACGATGTCGTCGAGTGACTCGATTGAGTTGTTTGGGCGGTACGCAGATTCGATCTCGCTTCTTCTAAATCTTTTTGCCACCTCGTCACGGAACTCTTGCGAGGTCATGGACGTTGCAGAGTCGCTTGGCGATTGAATCGGGACGATCTGTGACGATGTCGCGCCCAAGATGGATGGTGTTGCAGTCGAAGCGTTGTCGATTGTCTCCATGTCGAGTGTCTCCATGTCGAGTGGATCTAACAGGTCCTGCACACCATCTTTATCGACAAAGAAGTTAAATTTTCCAACAGTAATATCCAAACCTGATTCGAGTCCGGCGAAGTCTTGTTGAGCTTCCATCGAGTGCGGCGTGAGCCTCCTTGGAGATTTTGGCGAGTGATCGCTTTTAGAATTGATGCTGGTGGATCTTGCCGGCGAGTTGCTGTTTGCAACGGTGGTTGGTGATTTGCTTTTTGATGATGCAGTAGGCGAGTTACCTTGTGCAGATGCGATCGTCGGGTGGCCGCTTGATGATGAAACCGGCGAAACCGTGAGCCCAATACTACCTGTTCCCACAGACGGCGCCAATTGTCGAGGTGTGCCCTCGGCAAGTTCCATGGTTGCTATACCTAGGGTTGATTGTGTGGTAGAGAACGCGTAGTATTGGTGGAATCGACGGCTGACAAGCTGGATTTACCCAGGTTCAGGGCCCTCGAGTGAGGTAAAACCCCTACTTCCTGCTTGTCTGTGTTTATGATTTGAATATGGAGGTTACAAGGGTTCGACGAGCAGCAGATCTCGTTGAGGTTTTGGTGGCTATGGATTGCTTGCCTTGATCGATCACCCTCCCAGCCTTTATATAGGAGGCTGGGTCTCGGGGAACATAACCGACCAAGGTTACATATAAGGAAAGCCTTAACCGACTATAACTTGATCTAACTTGAAAAACACTCTTTGTTTTAGGCCTTCCTTCATGGGCTTCGATTAATCTTTGGGCTTATTTGATCATCACGTGCACCAGGTACCCTTAAGCTGGGGTACCCACAGAGCATAACCTCGTCAATCATATAACTCATATTTATATGAACCGGGATACCTAGTATCCGTCGACAAAACCATCGGAACAATATTCCCTTCTTCATAAGCACTCGGATTAAATCCGCTGATGATAGAAATCATTCTATCATCCCGGGACATTAGATGTCTGCATTCTCTCTAACTTATAATTCACCGGAACAAAACCCATTGACATTGGAGCTACTCCGACACAATCTCATTCCCACTAAAACTACATCTTTACTCTCAATCAAAGATTGACCTACAGCTTAAGTGTGTGACACGAAAGGTTCAGCAATCACAAAATATTGTTTGGGAGCTTACCAAACAATAACCAGCAGTGGGTTAGGCATTCGTACTGACACCCTTGTGTTGTGAATGAACAATAGAACCTGTGCGTTACTCATTACGCTTAATCCCCTTACGTGCACGATACCAATGATATCTCGAGATTGAGACAATGTGCTCTAGTGTGATCAAACCCTTCGATCATAACACATATTATTCTCGTACCAATATCATTCTCTTTTCTCATTCCGTATATTTGTTGTCCCGTGATAAATCACGCTTGTGTCTGGCCAGACGATTGTGGTGACAACAATAATACTGAGATGGCCTAGAGGATGTATCTCTCCATCGCCTGGAGGAGTAAGTGCCATTCTTGAACGATCTCTGTTCCAATACATTATCCTAGTTCAAGCCCAAAAGCCACCTATCATAGTCCTATGTTACTGCAAGACGTTTGGTGGAAATCAAAGCTCGAGTGTCGAATAAGCGGTGACAAGATATTCTCATAGCATAGGGATCTAGCTAACGATAACTAAATATATGATCAATCGCTATTTCATCGTCGACGATTTGTCTCATAGCGAGATCATACGGTGGGTCGGTTCAGTGCCATTATCATTCCGATAAACCACTCCTATAGTTGAATGACTTATACAAAGTCCATGATCAGGAAAACATGATCATCGAGCAACAAGATAGGCTAGTCTTAGAGACAAGACCAGGAACTCTTTTACCGTTCATATCTCTACACGTGTATCAGAGGTTTTCCTCTTGTATACGTTGTATTTGCTATACAAGTACCCAATAAAGTTGTAGCATAAAGATATAAACATTAATAATAAACTCAATTATTATTGTCTCTAGGGCATATCTCCTACAGTCTCCCACTTGCACTAGAAACAATAATGATTCTAGCAAGCACGATGACATGACACCAAATGGAACTAAGGCGCCACTCACGCTTTTGCATGCGGATCTGAAACTGTGTCCTTAACTTGATCCAACCAAGTCATAAACTTGTTTATCTCCTCACATGCCAAACTTGACTATGTAAGTCGGATATATTAGGAATTGGATATGGGCTTTCCGGTTCCGTAGTAGCATTAATAATACCCGGTTGATATTATCATACCATCTATTGAAACCTCACCTGAGTAATGACTCATCCAATAACTTGCTTATCATGACGTCTCACATCAATGACGCAACTATCCTCGATAGACAAACTATCTTTGTTGTAGAATCCACTCATAAGATACATGTGATTTTGATAAAATCAAAACACTTAGTATTTATCATTTGAAAAAACATTTATCAGAATAAATTTGATTTCATAATTCCACCACAAATATGTATATGAGTAACTTCACTATACACACTATTTGAAGCTTTACAAAATCCTCCTTGTTGGTCTATTCCTTTTGTAATCTCACCATCAGGTTCTTTTACCAAACCTTTTTATGATCAATTACAATCTTAATTAACTGCTCTTATGAGAATATTCCTTTTAAGAATTTCTCATTAACGCCGGTGGCAAAACTTTATAAAAGTTTAGCACTTTGGAAACTTTCCGGCTTTATGTACTATATATAGCAATGTCATAAGCAAAATCACATTAAATATGATTTGATCTTATTCCTCTCTATTCGCTCATCCATGACTACGAAGGTCAAGGTATCTCGCAAATATCACGCTATGAATTCTTGATCAAATTTCTTTGACTCAAGACACAATTT
Organism: Poa pratensis; assembly: GCA_947311845.1. Lineage (NCBI taxonomy): Eukaryota > Viridiplantae > Streptophyta > Magnoliopsida > Poales > Poaceae > Poa > Poa pratensis. The sequence continues at coordinate 51,585,554 of CAMZMU010000038.1, forward strand.
GAAATTACCTTTCAAATTGCACTTTAGTACATTCGTACTCATGTTTATTAAATTCTATCTTAGAGAAAACTTTAATAAGACATTTTCCGACCTTTTATTTAAACTCTTTAAATCACGAGATTTATACATTTATTAATTCGGCCAGCCATTCAATAAATATAATATCAGCTCCCACTGTCTTTTAAGTCCCTTCGATTTATATAATGAAAAGAATAAAATTCTTACTCATTAATACGACTGACTTCAAACATTCATAATATAATTATCTAGATTATTTTCATAATCCAAATTAATTATCCTTAGCAATAATATTGCTACTTTAGTTCAATAACAGCTTCAAGCAATTGATATGAAAAGTATTGCAACTTTCACTATCAGTTATTCGTCCTTGATAAAACAATTTTAATCAAGACTAGCTCTATGAATATTAGATATTCATATCTGTCCTTTCTTTATGAAATATTCATGCACATGATTTTACATCACATCCAAATAACTCTCAAGATTGGATCTTGGAGTCTCATGAATTTTCTTGAACTCCTTTTATGACAAATGCCGTCATTAATGAATGTTCATTATCTGTTTGTAATTGTTTTGCTTATATCATGTTCCCGGACATTTAAATGATTTTAATCACCTAGTGATTTAATCATTAATTCCTCACATGATTTTCCTTAATACTTAATTCGAATCATGTATGCCTTACATGTATTCCTGGACAAAGTAATGATATGGAAACATTTGCATGTTTTCCTTTCTCATTCTAACACTTGCCCAAAGACTCCCAGTCTTAATTTAGTATTATGATTTCCACTCTCTCTTCATGAGAAGACACTTTTCTCCAATTCTAAAGTCAACAAGCATTTAGAATTATGTGTGGAAGTCACTTGCCAAAATAACAATTTTGGACTTTTGCAAAACACCTTTTCAATTCGAACTTAAAACTTTAAATCCTTAATTGAAAAATATGGAACTTACTATCAAAATAACTCTAAGTTATAATTGATATAGGTCCCTAGAATACAAACAAAATAATATATTTACTTTAGTGGGTAATTTGGAATTCTAATTTCACAACACATTAAGCAAGACTTTGTAACATTTCCTTTTAATCTTTATCTTGCAAAAGATTTTATTACCATGATGATTTCGAGTTACCAAAATCCATCACAAGTAATTTGACTAAGAAAACTTTCCTTTGTCAACAATGTTACAATATTTTATTAAGTCCTTTCTTTAACTTTAATCAAATTCCTTTGATTCCTTTATTTTGATTCTCACACTCTCCCACTGAATTTATGAAACATTGAAACTTCAATAATTTCATTAACTCTATTTCATTAATATGCAACTTCATATTAATTCTTCAATAGAATTGAATTAATGGGTAGATTCCACTCCTTTATGTAAATCTCGAAATTTACTAGTGCCTAGCACTTTGCCAAATTCGAGTCTACTAAATGCCTAGCATTTTGTGGATTTCGATTTTCATCAAATGCCTAGCACTTTATGAATTTCGAATTTCTCCAAGTGTATGACACTTTGTGATTTTAGTTTTATCCATTTAATTTAGAGATAACTTTAAGAGTCTCAAAGAGAACCAACGAAAAGTATAACTCCAAATTAAAGATTAAACTAACTTTATTTACTCAAAACTTTAAGTAATAACTTGAATCAAAACAATAAAGACTTAACAAACAAATAATTAATGACATACACAATAAAGAAGATATAAACTTTGAATTTCCAAACTTGGAATTCCCACACATACTTTATAATTCGAACAATGACTTGTTCCAGAATACAAAATATTCATTACATAATGATCAAACTGAAAATAACTCTTATTTAAAGTTCTAGTGTAAATCTTCTTCATTGACTTGGATTGAAGACATAGTGGTGATCATCATCGCATTGAGTGCCTTTCTTTCCCCACTTCCTCCAATTCTTCTAAATCTCTTGCTCTTTTCCTTTTCACATTGCGATCATGCAACATGAAAAATTTCAGTATTCACATACCAAAATATATTCGAGTCGAGATTATGTCAATAATCTGTGTATAACTCTTATACCTTTGTGGACTTGCCACTGTCTTGCAAGATGGTTGTGTCATCAAGTGATGCACATAGATATCCATCTCTGCTGATAAGAGCATTTTGAAGATTTCCTTGACTATCTTCTCTACTCCCATCAATTCATAACACGCCACAAGGCGTAGTACAATTATGGTAGTATCTTGGAAGTGTGTCAACACTTGATTTCCTGGAATTGGTTGCCCAATATCCTCAAGCTTCCTGAGTATTTTGCAGAACTTAACCTTGTGCTCCCTCATCGAGCTTTCGCTAGATAGTTTGCAAGATCTAAGTTCTCCATTGAGTTTGTCGTTTAGCAAGACATAACTGGACATGAACCGAGCTTTCAAAACTTCCATAAGACGGAAGGGGCGATAGTATGGATAACTGTCGCTAAGCTTGGGACACATCCTGTCTAGCATAACCATACTCACTTCATACTCATGTTTCTCCATAGGAGAATATTCTTCTTCTACTTCTGGAACAGTTGTATCCAGAATATGCTCTAATCGCGTCTACTGAGATTTCTCTCAGCCCGTGAAGCCAATCCGTAAAGATCACGCTTCCCACAGTTAATTTTCCTAACAATTTCTTCATAAATATTTTCAACGGGATCCATCTTCTACAACAAAACAAGTTTATTTAGACTTCTAGTTTATTACTAATTTTAATGCACTACTTTAATTCAATCAAACATGAATCTAAGATATGCTCCCACTAAGTCCAATAATCCTCATGATTGGCACTAAGTGATTCAGGACCCGATTGCCCTACGAAGCAAGCATGGATACATGTCATGTCCGTCGGCCAATCGGTAAGCACTATGCTAGTTGCAGCAGCTACAACTCCTGTTCGTCTTTCGACGGATGTGTTCCGAACTCATGGTTATGTTATGCTTGGACGTCAAGACAACCAACCGACACTGGCTGCTGGAACTGTTCGCGCCCGCCTCCCGAACCCTTGGTACACATTACTCCTGGATACAGGTCGCACGGCAACAAGCATCCGGTTTGACGGTGCCACGGTTGGTAAGAACACGATCTCCTTGATTTTATTTGAGGATTCACCCTAATAAACGACTACTGCGCAATCAAGGTGCAAACAACAAAGGATAAACATCACAGGCAATTAATAATAATTCATGTGCTTTGGTATAGCCTTTGTTATTCTCGGAAGTCCTTGGCGCTCGTCCTTGAGGATCACCATCTTCATTGTTCCCGGTCATGGCAAAATTCCCGAAGGAAAATTACCATATCCGAAACTCGCCAAGTACACGTCGCCGACGCAATGCCGGCGCCTCCTCCCGGTCTCCACGACGAACTCTTCTTCGCTTGATTGTCGATGACGAACTCGATCAATTGTTTTGGCTCCCACCATCATGTTAAGACACCGTAACAAAATAGCTATACCAAAACACATGCACACAATCCTGCAAAACCAAGTTAGACGTATCTAACGCTTTGTTTGCAAGTTTTACGTGGCTTTGTAGGCTCTACGGAATTACCGTCACTACCTACGTATTGAAGCACGTTTAGGCTAGTTGCTAGATTAACATTGCGGGGTGATTGAGATCCCAACATTACGAAAACGTTGCAGAACCCCAATCTAAACGATCACATGTGCGCGTGACCCCCGTGAGGCGTCCAACCCTCAGGCCCAATCCATTATACATCAACGTCCACAACTAAGGGTATAGACCCGAAGCTACTGAAGCACATCGTTGGCGCCAACAAGCATACTAGGAGCAGCCGGAAGGTCCGCGGATAGCCAGAAGTTCGTAAAGATCTTGCCAATACTGCCATGGAATATAATGCACAACTTTTGGGAAGCAACTAAAATAAACTTAATGCAAGAACCATGCAATGCTCACACCAACTGGTGCTCTAGATCAAATCATACCAACGCATAGATCGGCTCTGATACCACTATTGGGTTGCGGGGAAAACTTTAAAATTTTCCGTAACCTTACCGCCAAGATCTATTCTATGAAGGTACGTTGCACCCCATAATGCGATGATCCAGAATACTTACAAACACGTTGCGGAAGATCTTGTGTTTGTCGAAGTAGATGTCGGTGTAGCCTGATGAAGAATCTCACGTCCACGCCGGGAGGTGAGATTGTTGCCGAACGTCGTCGTTGATGTAGACCTTGATGAAGTTGTTCCGTTGTCCAAGGAACTCGCTTGCACGAATCCCGCTCTAGCGGTATCCACACATACACCGTGTCAATCCACCCCGTGCGTTCACCGCCTAGCTACTAGCACGTGGTGAAGAGAGTCAGCCTTGCGGCGTAGTTTAGGTGGTAGATCTAATCAACTAGATTAGATCTATATGAGAAGTAGAGACGTCTAATTCTCAACACATGAGATCTACAAGAGAGAGAGAGAGGACTTGTGTATTTCTTATTATCTCAAACCCTAGGGGCTTGGGGTTGCTTATAAAGGAGGCCAAGGGGTGGAGGTATTTGGGAAGGGCCAAGCCCTCCCCTTGGGCCGGCCGGCCAAGGAAGGGAGGGAGGAGTCCCTCCCCTTCCCCAACTCGGATTGGGAGGAGGAGTAGAACTCCTCCCTCCCAAATCTGCCATACTTGCCAAATTCAACAAGGAAAGGGGGAAAGGAGACCCTCCCCCACCCCAACTCGGATTGGGTGGAGGAGAGGATCTCCTCCCTCCCAAACCGCCTCACCCAAGAAGGAAAGGGGGGAGGAGACCTCCCCACCCCCAACTCGGATTGGGGGGGGGAACCTCCCCATCCCATCGCCGCCGCCCCATGGTGGGGCCCGCCTTGGCCTCTGTCCTCGACTGGAGGGGGGAGTCCCCCCCAAACTCAGACTCGGCCATGGGGGGAACTCCCCCCTTTCGGCGCCTTGGTTATTTTTCCAATATTATTAATTAAATAAATAATTAATTGTTTTGTCTAATTAATTCCTAAATGAATATTTCCTTTTACAGAAAATTCCCGGAATTAATTACTTATCATATAACTCATATTTATATGAACCGGGATACCTAGTATCCGCCGACAAAACCATCGGAACAATATTCCCTTCTTCATAAGCACTCGGATTAAATCCGCTGATGATAGAAATCATTCTATCATCCCGGGACATTAGATGTCTGCATTCTCTCTAACTTATAATTCACCGGAACAAAACCCAGTGACATCGGAGCTAGTCCGACACAATCTCATTCCCACTAAAACTACATCTTTACTCTCAATCAAAGATTGACCTACAGCTTAAGTGTGTGACCCGAAAGGTTCAGCATTCACAAAGTATTGTTTGGGAGCTTACCAAACAATAACCAGCTGTGGGTTAGGCATTCGTACTGGCACCCTTGTGTTGTGAATGAACAATATAACCTGTGCGTTACTCATTACGCTTAATCCCCTTACGTGCACGATACCAATGATATCTCGAGATTGAGACAATGTGCTCTAGTGTGATCAAACCCTTCGATCATAACACATATTATTCTCGTACCAATATCATTCTCTTTTCTCATTCCGTATATTTGTTGTCCCGTGATAAATCACGCTTGTGTCTGGCCAGACGATTGTGGTGACAACAATAATACTGAGATGGCCTAGAGGATGTATCTCTCCATCGCCTGGAGGAGTAAGTGCCATTCTTGAACGATCTCTGTTCCAATACATTATCCTAGTTCAAGCCCAAAAGCCACCTATCATAGTCCCATGTTACTGCAAGACGTTTGGTGGAAATCAAAACTCGAGTGTCGAATAAGCGGTGACAATATATTCTCATAGCATAGGGACCTAGCTAACGATAACTAAATAGATGATCAATCGCTATTTCATCGTCGACGATTTGTCTCATAGCGAGATCATACGGTGGGTCGGTTCACTGCGATTATCATTCCGATAAACCACTCCTATAGTTGAATGACTTATACAAAGTCTATGATCAGGAAAACATGATCATCGAGCAACAAGATAGGCTAGTCTTAGAGACAAGACCAGGAACTCTTTTACCGTTCATATCTCCACACGTGTATCGGAGGTTTTCCTCTTGTATACGTTGTATTTGCCCTACAAGTACCCAATACAGTTGTAGCATAAAGATATAAACATTAATAATAAACATGGAGATAAATAATAAACTCAATTATTATTGTCTCTAGGGCATATCTCCAACAGCGCGACGCTTGCATATACGCGGCAGGGGCGGACGAACGCGGCGCGTACGAGGCGCGCGTCCGGTGAGGTGCATATGATGCTCCGGGGGCGTGGCTTGGACCTGTGCGTGGCCGGCGAGCCACGCACGACGCGCTGGGGGCGTGGCGTGGACGGCCGGCAGACGCGACAGTGGCAGTGCTCGGCTCGACGGCGGCGCTTGGCCGTGAGCTCGGCGTGGACGAGGCCAAGCGGCGCGGGGTGTGTCGAGTGAGTGCGACGCTCGTATGGCGCAGCACACGGCCGGTGAACACGGCGAAGGGCGCGTCCGCTGAGGTGCAGAAGACGCGACCGGGGGCGCGGCGTGGCCGAGTGCGCAGCCGGCTGCCTCCGCGACGGCCCGCGCCCACCCCCGTCCCTGTGCGGCGCGCGCGGCCTCGAGCCTCGCCAGAAGCGTGGCGAGCATGGCGGCAACCGCGACGGCTTCCCGCTCCCGCGCCGGTGCGCCCGCCGGCCTCCCCTACTCCTTCGCCACACGCCGCCACCCCAGCCTCCCCTATTCCTTCGCTGCGCCCACACACCACGGCCTCCGCTCCTCCGCCGCGAGCCTCTGATCCAGTCGTACGTGTAAAAGGGAAAAAAATTGGGTCAAGGATGACATATGGGTCCCACTGTCAGTGAGAGTAACATGTATTCCCGGCCGGGATTGTTTTTCCCGGTATACCAAACAGCTCCTGATTTAGACCGGGATTTGTAAGTTCAGGGTACAAACGAGAGAGATTTAAACTTTGGGGTTCCTTTCGCCGGAGCACTACAACTTCAGGGTTGAAAATGGACTTTTTCCTAAAACAAAAGTAAAACGTTTTCTTACCAAACTATTCATTTTCCGGCTAACTTATAGAGCTTATGACTAAATTTCCTGGATTTCACTTTGTAAGTTTCTCGATCAGCCACTATCGAGTAAGAGCTTTGTCATCCACTGTAATAACATTGCACCCTCATGTTTCTGTGGGATTGTACATTACTGTTCACTGAACCGTCAACATATTTCATACTTCTTAAATACATCCTCAGTGACATGTTCTCTCCTCCTTGTAGAATGCAAGCCGTGTTGTTTCCAGTAAGTGAAAAATCAAATGAGAACTATTTATCAAATTTTGAGAAATGTACAATTTTAGGGTTTAGCTTGGGTTATTCACTAGGCGTATGTTGAGTTTGCAATTGACAATACAATCTCTATATTTTATAAGTGCATGTAAAGCACTAACAAATAAAACATATAGAGAGAAACATCATTATTTTTAGTTTCAGATAGATCCAACATCTAGAAAAATTGAAACACACGTGCATCACGTGCATGATTACTAGTTGTAATAGGGTAGACGCAGGCTCATGCCGAGCTAAAGGCATGCATGTACCGAGCCTTGCTCCACATCATCTCTTATTTATACGTGTTACTAAAAGAATGACAACCATAACCAAATTGTTGGTTGGTGGCTCCAATCAAAGCACGAAATCGTGAGCGAGAATATTTTATCCAACTTCTTTCTCTCTCTCTCTTTGTGTTGTACCATGGCATCAAATTCCAACATCTTTGATAATTGATATCAATAATACTACACACCATTTTCATCTAAAGTCAAAATCAAACTTTACAGAAGTTAAACTCATACTCACTCTATTTCTCAACAGAAGATGTTTTAACTCATTTCCACATTTACATGTATACAAATGTGTATAGACACGTTTTAGCGTATATGTTCACTTCTTTTAATATGAATCTACACAACATGCATGTAAATCATCTAAAACATCTTATATTGTCAAAAGAAGGGAGTTGATAACAAAACGTCACATTTGTACAATATCAAGTACACAATAATTATATTTGCAGCTTGACGTTGGCAGATAACGAAAATCACTTTCTGTATATTTGCAGCTTGACGTCGGTATCAAAATGTAGAACGAAATTACATCGCGCCGCTGGATCACTCATCGTACAGGGATGTACATAGAAGTGTCGTACATAATACTACATAGAGAGGTTTCGCGAAGAATACTAGAGTAATTATTGTCAGTATTCCGGGGACAGCGTACATAGGTCTAGTAAACTACTGTAACAGGGAAAGGAATCAAGCACATGCACATGGATCTTCTACTGCCTCGATCTTTTCCAAGATTGGAACAACAGCAAGAGAGCTCCGCCGGTGAACCCCACGACCTGGCTGTAGGCTGCGCCCTTGATCCCCTCGCGGAGGGCGGCGCGCGGCCCCCCATGCGCGGAGAAGAGGGCGTTGGCGCCACCCCAGGCGACCGCGATGTTCAAGGGGCCATTGCGGTGGCGGATACGCAACATGCCGCCGTCGATGGCCGTCAGGACGCCGGCCAACCAGCCCGCCCAGTGGCGGACACAGGGCCACTTGGTTGTGACCTCCTCAACTCCGCCGGCGCGACGGCGGCCCTTGGAGGAGCCACGGAGTGCGCCCTTGACGAAGTTGAAGACGGAGCCGCCAATGGAGAAGAGGATGAAGGTCTCGCACCCGACGTGGACGACTTCCGGTAACGCCATCGGGTCGTGAGCTGTGGCTAGAGTTCTTGTGGGAAAGAATCAATCAATTGGCTCGCGTCCTGGTGCATGTGCATATATAAACATGATAATCAGATTCAGGTTGCAATTAGCTTACAACTCAATCAAACACGGAAACGTCGGAACAACTTTAATTTCAAGATGGAAAATAATCCACCAGCCACCTGTCCAGGCATGTTTCATGTTTCACATCCTTGGAGACCGGTTGTTTATCTGCCGGAAAATAATACGGACGTCATTAGCTCCGTTTATTTTGCACGCATGGACGGGTGGAGAAATAGGGGATATTTTCACATCCTTTCCAAGCGGGGCCTAACGGAAATCGAAACCAGCGAGGATGATCCTTGAAGCAAACATGGTGTTCGCCATGGGACCAAGTGAGGCGGCCGTCCGTTCGAGAAACAACGGCTTGCCGTCGAATTCGTCGTAACTTCAACGAGAGCTCCAGCACCACGCCTCTTTCCAGGTTCTCCCCAGACACAACGATCGTATGGCGGTTTCGATCCGAACACCCTCTTTTCCCGACCAAGACTGTCCATGACGTCACCGGTGATCGCAGCGTGTCCTATGAGGGCTTGTGGTCCCTGCGAAGGGGGCCCATAGTTCCCGGTGGTGATACCCAACTCCTGACCTGCCGTAACTTGTCGTTTGGGCGCGCGTATCCAACATGCTCAACGAAACGCATACCGAAAGACACTCAACAAGGGTGGGCCGTGCCGACCTCAATATTGATGCACCCAACTCAGAGGTACGACCGGTCGGGAATAAGAAGGCAAAAAACGGCCTTTGCAGTGACGGATACCTGTTTTTTGATACGAAATTATATAGGATTTGCAAGAGATGCTCTAATAAACTAAAGCTAATGGCTTTTGTATCATTCACAAACTCAACAATGTCTCATTTGCCATCCAACAAAACTCCAATTCTCATATACCAAACACAAATGAATTTTTTCGAGCTCGTTACCTCATTCCGACAAGAGGACAAAATGACTGTGTTGCCCTTAGTGGCAAATAAGCAACAATTGGCAATACAAAAAAATGACAACATTTCGCCTTTATTTCCAGCAGTTCTACAAAACAAGTGGCAACATATAAGAATTCAATCATATGTATGTTCTAGCAACAGATTAACACAAACAGTACTAACTTCACAAGATCTAGATTCTAGAACCATGCAGCTCGAGCACCATTTTCAATAGTTAGGAAATTCACAGCATCCAGAACCAGAAGAACACAAACTATAAGCACCAAAATTTGGTCGTGTATGGTATATAAGCACCAAAATTTGGTCGTGTATCACCACTATTATAAAAAGGGAGAGAGAGGGGTGATCCAACCAATCGTGGCCGCTCAGCATGACGATCAACGTTCAATATTCCTCCCGCACTTAGCGGTAAAACAGTGCCGGTCACCGCTAATCCCGCACGACCCGTCAAAAACATCCACGAACGAATCCCCGTCCCGCAGCTATTTTTTCCGATCACCATCACGCATCCCTACCCTATCGCCGCCGGCCCGACCAGCCCGCCCGTCGTGCTCCGTTGCGTCCCCGCCTGCCCAACGACCATGCAGCCTCCTGCCCGACGAACCTCACGCTGCGATCGACGCCCGCTTGCCCCGTGGTGCCACCCGGCACGGCTGCCGGCCACCATCCCCGTCTGGCCGACGCGCCCGGACGTCGGGCGGTCTCCATCCGCGTCATCAGCATGGGCCGCACGGCCAGACTCGCACAACTGTCCCCTGCCCAGCAATCACCGGAAATAAAGGGGTTTTCTGAAAAAATTCAGTCCAAAACGGGATGATGTGGTCGGTTTGTGACCTGCGTGCACCCATTTGTTCAGTTGTGTGACCAAAAAATCCCGTTTTCCAAATGTGTGACTTAAGTGCACATACGCGACGAGATGTGTGACCGCCAGTGCAATTAACTCTCTGTCAACCGTCATCCCATAGCAAAGGTCAATCCAGACTCCCGAGTGCTTGCTTATCTTGCTCAGTTGTAACCTGTTCGCTGGGTGTTTAGTTTTTTCTACCGGAAGCTGAAGATTTGCTATAGCAATGTGCTTCTCTAATTTTTTTAATCAATTTTGTTGTGCTACAGAACTGCAGTACACATGCTTTTTTTAAATGATGCTTCGATGTGTGACTAACCTATACTTGCAGAGCACCTACTGTTATCTAATCTGATTGTCAAGCACTCCCTGACTCACCTTTGAATGCACACATTTTTTAACTTTTCATAAAAACCTGATACTACTCTGGTATGACTCCCGTGTGTAATGGTACTGGAATCTTACGCCTATGTATGTGTACATGCATCTTTATGCACACGGGATGCCAATTCTAACTCTGACATGAACTATGCACAGTGTAGTTTATCACTTTATTGTACATTAATAAGGTAATATATACTTCTGTTTATCTGTTACTGTGTTAGTAGTTAACAAAATGTTTCATAAGACCCTGAATGGTTTCTACATAATTGGAAAAAAATATATGTGTTTGTAGGCACATATATGTTTGACAATTTGGCAATTTGCTCCATGATCACCACTATCTTAAATATATGGCTTATCTATATCAAAATTAGTACACTTGGCTCTTCATGTATCAAAGCAGAATACTTGAGTAGGTGACAAACGAACAACATACTTGATGAGGTGACTGATTTCTCTTTTTTGACGGTAAATAGCAGGAGCTCTGCCTATACATTATTAGGAGAATAGAATTGATCCAGTCAATTAGGGAAACCGGACCCAAAAACCATACAATGCGCGGTTAAAGAACCGTTCACTCTAAGTCAAGGAACATCGTCTGAGCCCGAAACAAGGGAACCTAGACCCAAGCTAACAGGCCACACCTCATATCCAACTAACAGAAACTCTTCCAACACACACAAACTCTCACAGCTAGAGATGCATCGGTGTGCACCCTCTACATAGAAGAGATCAAGCATTGCTCACAACTAAATCTCGAAAAGCCTCCATCACCTGCGGTGTGCGCTGCTTCTTGTACCTCTGCAAATAAAACTGCATCTTCTCCTCTACGTTTTCTTCCGTGGCTTTCTCTTTGCTCTTTCTCTACTCCAACTATGACCTCAGAAATTGTCTAGCTGTTATGCCTCACAGATATTGGGTATGTTTGCCTCCAGAGTGTCTTATCGTGAGTAGACGACCACTTGGTATATGAGTATAATATACGCTAGCGTTTTTTTCTGCTCGGTTTGTTCTCTGACATTTAGTGACTTCATTTTAGAATATCACATCAAGTTTCTTCTGAATCATGGACGTACATGTTAACAACACACTAGTTCGGAGATCTATTTCTTAGTAGCTGGAATTACAAGCCATGGATTCCAAGTTCAAGCGCCTAAAGGAAGAAGAACAAGAGAGGAGGAAGTACAGAAGACATAAGCGATGGAGGCCGAAGCCGTCCTAATCCCAGCCAAGTCAACCGTAGCCAATTCCCAGGTATATGTAGCAGTTGCCTTCAGTACCTTCCGATCAGCCCAAGCCCAGGAGAGGCAGCCCATGGTCGAGCCCACCGTGACAATAGGGAAGGTCGCTAACATTCCGCCCTCCTTAAATTTCGGCTTGACCTCAAGCCGATGCCATGACGATCCACCTGGATCCCACAGTGCTCGATGCTTCATGACTACGCCGAGGTCACGGTGGGTGCCGTAGTCGAGGAAGACCTTGACGAGGTTGAGGCCGCCTTGCTCAAAGAAGATGCCATAGCAGTAGTCGTCGCCGATGTGCACTTGGTCACAGAGGACGTTGGCACAGACTTTGTCGAGGTAGTAAGCATGGTCAAGGCAGTGGTAGTGGTAGTAGGCTGGAGCTTCAACCTTGATCCCTTTTGTAGCTTTATCTTGTGCTGAAAATCTGTAAGAACAGAGAAGTGCCCAGATGCCCGGATCCCAAGGAGAACACAACACATGGTATGTCATTGTTGCGGCAGGTATCAGTTGCTTGGACTGGCTGATGACATCAGAGTACTCCGAGTTAATCGACCATGCAATCTTACATTGGACAAGCTCAAGACCACAATGAATAACATGCCCAGTTTTCAACATCATCTGGTCCACACTTTGAGATCTCCAGAAGCTCAAATCCCTGAAATGCACTAGAGGAAGAACACCCAGTTTGAAGTGTAGCCAGGACAATATAGTGACAAGCCACATGTATAGAAAATCTGATCTAGCACCATATGACCACACGAGCAACCATGCAATTTCCACTGAAATTTTGGCTTGGCTCCAAGCTGATGTCGAATAAAACCAGCAAGGCCTGAGGGCAAGTGCAGTAAAAAAATGGAACAAATACCCAAGCTTTTGATCTCAATCTTCCAGGAACAGATCACAACAGAGCACTCCAGGGCAAAGTACAGGTGCATACAGTAAAGAGTAGAGTATTGCAGTGTTGTAGTTGGCCATGCAATGTCCAACTGAATTTTTGCAGCGCCATAGCCGTGCGCCTTTCCAGCGGTCCAAAACTGGAACCCACTCTCTAGCAGCGAATGGAACCATAGGATTTTCCAGTACATACTTTCAGGATCACAATGATAATGGTCACTAATGAGGCAGTAGCTACCCAATGTTTGCAAGGAACTAACAATTACCAGCGCCCATTTGAAATGTGACCGGTATACTTGAAAACAGTGGATTGCTCCAATACTTGCAATTAGTAGTCGCAGACAGAAATACTTGCCTATCACGTTTGCACTTGAACAAGACAATTGAATAAGCCAGTGCAAATATGTTTGAGTATCTGCATACCCTGACTTCTGATCATAGTCACGACTTCCTGATAATTCTGCATTCATTTTCTTAACACATGCAGGCCAAGCAATATCTCTGCTAAGAACTGAATCTCTCAATACCATTGGTTTCTCTCCTGGGTCCCATGGCAACAAGCAAACTGAATGAGTTGTAGCACAGCCAAGACCAGGACACATACCAGGCTCTTTGCTCTTGGACAATGGTACTAGCAGCTTGAGCGGCAAAAGACCTCATCCTTGTTGGCGTCACGGATGTACCCTTTTTCCTTGTAATTATCTGAACCACCATATGAATCCTCAGTCAGCTCCTTAACACCAACAGACAAAATGATAACTCTGCTCGTAAGAAGACTCTTGGATGTCCTTGTTTGCTCCCCCGGGTCCCATTGGAACAAGGATACAGATAGAGAATTAGTTGTGGGATAACCGAAGCCTGAACACATATCACTGATTTTTGCTTTACACTGATTCATTGATGTACCCCATGAGACCATGGCCTCAGCAACTTGTGGTAATAGTGGCGACACATTCTGCCCCTTGGTCTGAAGCGGTGGCAATTCCATAAGTTTGAGTGGCAGAGCCACCGTGTGCTTGCTCGTGATGCTGCCATCATGGACACCGAGTGCTGCGACAGCGAGTGGCACCGCAGGCGCACCGGTGACGAAGCTACAATCATCCGCCACATCCTTCATAGCAACGAACATGAGTGGCCGTTCCACACTCAAACAAGCCTGTAACTCCTTATCCTCAGGGCTGTCCGCAGAGCTGGTTGTTGACATGGCGGTGACGAGGTTGGGCTCGCGATCGAGGGAACAAACCTTGGGGACGCCACCGACGGAGACCTTGGACGAAGTTGATGTTGCAGAAAGGGCGGATGCTGATGCCGAAACGGTGACATCGCTGCTTGGGCATTGCGTCGAACAGGTTGTGGGCGGGCGAGCGGCCAAGTTGCCATCGCGCACTGCACACGCAGTGAGGACGGTGGCAGGCGCTGTAGATGTCGAGGTCGCCATCGCCACCTCCTCCGCAGCGGAGATGGAGTCACGGAAAGCAGCATGACGCCTAGCCAACTTCTCCGCATACACCGGGTCACGCCTCACCCTGTCTTCTACAAGCTGGATGCGAAGCCACCTCTTACGGCGCCTTGCCGTCTCTTCCGCGGACTCCTCGACGGTCGCACACATCGATCTCTCGAGGGCCGCCTCGATTGAGGAGGCGAGCTGGGATTTCCAATCCATGGAGCTGGAGAGGAATTTTGGGGAAATTTTTGGTTGGAATTTTGGGGATTATTGGGTGGAGGAATCGATTGGCTCTGATACCAAATGTTAACAACACACTAGTTCGGAGATCTATTTCTCAGTAGCTGGAATTACAAGCCATGGATTCCAAGTTCAAGCGCCTAAAGGAAGAAGAACAAGAGAGGAGGAAGTACAGAAGACATAAGCGATGGAGGCCGAAGCCGTCCTAATCCCAGCCAAGTCAACCGTAGCCAATTCCCAGGTATATGTAGCAGTTGCCTTCAGTACCTTCCGATCAGCCCAAGCCCAGGAGAGGCAGCCCATGGTCGAGCCCACCGTGACAATAGGGAAGGTCGCTAACAGTACAGAAGCAATTTTCTCATCAATAAACTAACACGCGAACCAAACACCTGGATGCAACAAGAAATAGTTGATGGGATCTATTATTGGCTGGAGCTTTCCCTCGATTGGATCAAGTCTTTGAGGCCGCAGGCGGTGGAGGCGGTGCATCCGAGAAGCACGCTGTATCCAGCGCCCTTAAGCCCCTCGCAGACGGCGGCACGCGTCCCCCGGTTCGCGGCAAAGAGGGCGTTGGCACCACCCCAGGCGACCGCAAAGCTCAAGGGGCCATTGATGTCGGGCAAGTGCATCATGCTGCAATCGATGGCTGTCAGGACGCCGAACCAGGCTGCCCAGCGGCGCACGCTGGGCGCGTTGGCGGTGACCTCCTGGACGCCGCCGGCGAGACGGCATCCCCTGGAGGAGCTGCGCAGAGCGCCCTTAACGAGGTAGAAGACGGAGCCGCCGACGGTGTCGAGGACGAAGCACTCGCACCCGATCTGGACGCCGTCCCGTATCGTCATCGATCGCCTGCTCAGTACAAGATGTGGCTTGACAACAACAGATCAAACACGTATATTTTTTTGGTAACGGCGGGCGATTGCCTTATATAGGCACACGTCCAGATCAATCAGATTCGGGTTGCAACTCAATCAAACACGGAAACGTCGACCGGAACAACCTTTTCACGTGTCCAGGTGGCCCGAGTCTTCGCACGGTTCCGTTTCATGTTTCACGCGTCGTCTACGGATTCCTCTCTCGTACGTGCATGCCAGTTTTTTTTTACGGAGGGCGAGCTGGAAGTTCAAACAGTATTTGGCCTTTTCTTCACCAGTCTACTTTAGTAAAGTTCAGAAACGAGCATGCTTGGATGTTATGAATTGTCCAGAATTTTCTCATTGCATAAAACTCATCAACAAACAAAGTACGTGGGTGACGAGCTAAGGTGTGGTTTTGCGATCAATTGGAGTCAGTAGCTTGCAATGTATGTGCAGGGTAGTGTTGTGTTGAAATTGTAAATCAGTCCCTGCCGGATAGACACCAGATTGGTGGTTTGCAACGGCGTCATGCTGGCCTGCAATAGATACTGATAGTCAAGCTTGTATAATCATGTCTGAAGGTTCTACAACGGGCACTTCCTATTGTGATTTCCATGTGTTCTTGCCAGCAATTTGTGCATACATGAAGTTCTCATTTTCTCCGGCGAGGGATGAAGAAGATGCATCTACTCCGGATAGAGAGAGAGGGGACGCGTAGGCCGCGCCGAATCGATTTCTGCAGAGTTGTAATCTAGTACTCCGTAACTGAGTTGGAGACGTGGCTCGTGTTTACTCGAGTTGCAATCTAAAATAATGTCTTGCCATGTATGTTTAGATGACATTGGTAGGGGTGCCTTCCGAAGATGAACCAGCTCTTTTCGTAATATATCCGTGAACAGATTCGGGTTGCAAATATGTATGGGGCGCGTCTAGCCGGCGCGCGTGCGCCCTGCGGTCGAGCCGAGCGCTCAGCGAGAAAAGGAAAGGTCAACGCGTCGTGCAGGCGATGTTCCGTTTCTCGTACGCTGCTCAGTTCGCTGCAGTACTTTTTTTTGTCCCATAATTACGTAGTTACCGCGAAGCTACTAATCATTGGTGGTATCAGCTAGGCCTGCGTGACCAGCACATGGCAAGGATGCAGCACTCTCAAGTAGTCAAAAACAGTAGTCAAAAACAGTAGTCAAAAAACAGATTTGACTACTAGAGTAGATAACTTAACTACTGTACTACACTGGATTGGTATTACTGTTTAGCAAATACAGGTACGAGAGCAGGTTTGTTATACATCACGTAAACGTCATTGCGACTAACTAATTCCATTTTTTGATAAGTTAAAAAAAAATCCATTTTTTGATCAAAAAGGCTATAACTTTTGTATAAAGCATAGGAACTACACCCCATTTTACTAATGAAATCCTCTTAACGAGGTTTCCAAAACTATATCACATTGCATATGTTTAGACAAAACATTTTTTGAAGCAAATTTTGTGGATGAGAAAAGCAAATTTGGTGCGGGAGGAAATAACTTATGAATAAATGACAACAATGACTAGATAAGTGGTACTTGCTTTTTGAAATATCGTGCGACAAAAGAAACTTTGTTGTACTAAACAAAATTGTTTATAAACTGCAGACCTACGATTTTTTTCACTATTGTAGAAAACTTCATATAAGTGGGTAGCAACTCCACAACGTCCGTTTTATGCAACTTTAACAATAGTAGTATGCAACTTCAAAATATCAGTAAGCAACTATTGTGCTCGTTGAAGCAACTTTGGTGTGCGATGAGACAACTTCATAACAGTGGTAAACAACTTTTGTTCGTGATGACGCAGCTTCATAACATCGGTAAGCAACTATTGCGCATGACGAAGCAACTTTGATGTGTGATGAGACAACTTCATAACGGTGGTACGAAACTTTTGTTCGTATTGACGCGGCTTCAAAACATCGGTAAGCAACTATTGTGCGGACGAAGCAACTTTGATGTGAGATGAGGCAACTTCGCAATATCAGTAAGCAATTTTGGTGTGCAATGACACAACTTCAAAACAATGGTAAGCAACTTTTGTTCGTGATGAGGCAGCTTCACAATATCACTAAGAAACTATTATGCGCGACAAAATAATTTTGGTGTGCGATGAGGCAACTTTGGTGTGTGATTATGTAAGCAATCACACCAGTGGTAAGCAACATATTTTCGCGATCAGGCAGCTTCACAATATCGGTAAGCAACTATTGTGCTTGATGAAGCAATTTTGGTGTGCGATGAGTTAACTTATAACCGCGGTAAGCAACTTTGGTGTGTGATCAGGCAATCATGACAGATGTAAGCAACTTTGGTGTGTGATGAGGCAACTTCACAATAGTGGTAAGCAACTTTTGTGCGTGATGAGGCACCTTCCGAACATCGATAAGAACCTTTTGTGCCGACACAACAACTTTGGTGTGTGATGAGGCAACTTCACATCCACGGTAAGCGACTTTATTGTGTGATGAGTCAACTTTACAACAACAAGTGGTAATGCATTAAAAAGGTGACATGGGCTACTTTAAGTCGCTCGACAAAATAGGGAACTTCACAACAATGGTGTGCAACATCTCAACACCATTAGGAAACTGTCGCAACGGCGTTAGACAACTTTTGAGCAACCGTAGGCGACTCATAATTACACCAAATTTGCTTCGACACACACCAACATTGTTATGTTGGGTACCAAAGTTGCTTTGACACACACCAAAGTTGCTTCATCACATACCAAACTTGCTTCGTCGGACACCAACCTTGCTTTGTCTGGCACCAAAGTTGCTTCGACACACACCAAAGTTGCTATGTCAGGCACTAAAGTTGCTTCGACACACCATAATTACTTCGTCACACACCAAAATTGCTTTGTCGGGCACCAAGTTATATTGTCGGGCACCAAAGTTGCTTCGACACACACCAACGGTTCTACGCATGCATCAAAGTTGTTTTGACACACGCTAAAGTTGTTTTGACACAGCAAAATTGCTACGTCGTGCACCAAAGTTGGTTCGACACACACCAAAGTTGCTATGTCGGGCTGCAAAGTTGGTTCGATACAAACCAAAGTTGCTTCGTCACAAACCAAAATTGCTTTGTCAGGCACCCAAGCTGCTTCGTTACACAGTAAAATTGCTTCGATACAAACCAAAGTTGCTACATCAGGCACCAAAATTGCTTGTCACACACCAAAGTTGCTTTATCGGGCACCAAGTTGCTTCGTCAAACACCAAATTTGTTTTGTCGGCACCAAAGTTGGTTTGACACACCAATGTTGCTATGTCGGGCGTCAAAGTTGCTATAACACGAGGAAGCAAAATTCAGTACTAGAACGCGAGAAAGCAAAATTCAGAAGAAGAAAAAAGTCAGGCGTTTGAGTTAGGCATCTAGGAGCAGCTCGTGAATTAGTACCCCACGGTGGAGCTCGTACATGGACACCTAGGCCAGGCTAGTGGAGGAGCACGGCAGCTTGCCTTACGGGTACCCGTAGACACTGCCCGCGTTACCGATTCCGGCCACCGCCAGCCTAATCTTCTAGCGCCGTTCACAAGCGTGGATCCGCCGGCCTCCTCTCACCAAAATTCCGGCCGGCGAGACGCCGTTCCGGCCCCATGCTGCTTCTCCTCGCTGCTGCCTTTGGGCATCGCAACCACGCGCGACAGCAGATCAGACAGTACGTCCGCGGGGATCCATCCAGCGGCGTGGGAGCAGACCATGGAGCAGCAGGACCGGGGGGAGGTACTCGTGCGCTGGTGGCCGAGGGTGCTCGCAATCAATCCGTGTCTGTGGCAACAAGGAGGCGACGAAGGTCTTCCATCCTGATGAACACCTCGGCGTCCGCGTCCGAGGTGGAGCCGGAAGATGGTGACCGGCCACGCCTGATGGGTCAGAGGAGCAGCGCGGGTCAATCCTCTGGTCGTCATCGAGATTCACTGGAAAAAGCTCGGCCTAGCTCATATGCGCTGGGGCCTGGGAGAAGGAGGCGAGCTGGTGGACGAGAAGCCGGCGGCGGGCGTGCACGGGAGGGAACGCCGGGCGAGCGCGCGTTCACTTGTGGCGAAGATGGGCGGGTCGCGACTGGTTCGGTGGGGACGACACACAAATCCAGCGCAGCGGTGTTTGTCGTGTAGCGTGAGCGCTCAACTCGACCAAATAGCGCAGATGCGCTTTTAGGCATTTGTCAATATGTATATATATATCCAACAGGACTCAATCTAATTGACTTGATTGTTATCCCAAATCCTAGACTAGATTCGCCGTCGCGCCGCCGATGACGTTAGAGGCCGTCGCTCCCGTTCTGATCGGGTGCGAGACTTTCATCATTGTCTGCTCCGGCGGATCGGTCATCCACTTCATCCAGGGCGCTCTGCGCGGCTCCTCCAAGGGCGGTCGCCTCGCCGGCGGCGTCCAGGAGGTCGTCGCCAACGCCCCCGAATCCGCGGCTGGGCGTCCTGGTTCGGCGTCATGGCGACCATCAAGGCCGGCATGGTGCGCGTGTGCCACGTCCGTGGCCCACTGAGCATCGCAGCCGCGTGGGGCGGCGCCAACGCTCTCTTCTCCGTGCGTCGGGGCGCACGCGCTGCCCTATGCGAGGGGATCAAGGGCGCCGTGTATAGCCAGGTCGCGGGGCTCGCCGCCGGCTGCCTCTTGCTCTTGTTCCAATCGTGGAAAGGCTCGAGCAAATAATACGTAGATCTCGTCAACTCTTGCTGCGTGCGTGTGTTTGGTTGCTCTTGCTCTTAGTTTAGTTTATGAAGAGGAGAGTTTTATATTTGTTGTTTTAACATCTTACATGATGGAAGAGATGAAGTAGTTTTTCTAGGCTGCACTGCAGATTTATATACATCAACCGATTCTTTTTTGTCTGCCGAGGTCAATTAGCTGCAAATATATCACTCTGTACTTGATTTTGTATATTGTTTATGTGTGTGATATGTTTTTCCCATAGCTAGGTTAACCTTTATAAGAAAACACAATGTAATATTTGAGATAAAGATGCTGGAATTTAATCTCATGGTACAAGAAACACAGAGAGAGAGAGAAACAAACAGGAGGAGAGACAAAGGCTTTGCCCTTTTGAGAAACCCATCATCTCCCGGTTTACTTCCACATTCTTCTAGGAAAAGTATGTTAAGATGTGCCTAAGCACATGGTCGAACATTTGCAAGTGCATGATGTGGTACATAGTCTCTAGATCATTCACTCCATAGCTGGGCTCGATACATTAACCTCTCTTGCTGCCTGACGACTACAAGCAACACAATGATCAAGTATAGCCAGCCATGGATCAGGCAACTGGTATGGTTATACCCCAACATCTAAAAGCTCAAACACTTCTTGACAGATGACCATATATTCCTGTAGCTTGTTCTCAATTTATTCCTTTTGCGTCTCAAGTGCCTACCTTCTCATCATCTCATGCTTAGTAGTCAATGATCTCTCGAGTTTGTTGCTCATCAAGATAATGGGACTCCTCCTATGAGCTACTGGTTCGACTATGACAGGTAATGCAGAGAGCTAAGGTGTGAGACAAATTAAGCGGGAATGGGATGATGGGTGAAGTGATTCGTGAAGCTCTCAAATTCTCCATGAATCAAGAGTACCATGGGGAAGGACAGGAAACTAAAATTGAGTTGACGGGTTCTGAAGCAGATTTGTGTTACATAGCTCAAGATTGTAAGGCAACACAAATGGCATAGCTTAACATTTCCCCGCCAATTGCGATTGGCGCGGACACATGTCCACTGGCGCTTATAGAGTGTAGTTCCGTTATTTTACTTAGTATACTTATTTGCGTGTGTTTTTTATTTGCCAAGTGTGTTTTGCTTGTCACTCGGCAATGAGGCTCTTTGCCGTGTGCCCGATGGATTATACTCGTCGAATCCACCAAAACTCGACAAACCGGCGATTTCCACTTGTGGATGCAAATCGATAACGAGCCTGCCATGATAGATGAGGCGAATGATGTTTTTTTCCCAATGAAAAGCTACATTTATATTTATTATTGATGCAAGAAAGTTAAATTGTATATGTACTACTAGAAGAGGAACGACATCATCAGATAATCAGTGTGAATTAACATGTGAAGCAATCAAAGTATCCTCAACAGAACAAAGGCTGATGCGTAGCAGCGTATTTAGCTACTATGAAAAATGAAGCAGCCCGTGCGAAGGAACCATATGACGGACGCGGGCCACACTACAGGAAACGCACGAAACGCTGACGGCCGGGCACCATCGGCGTACGCACGTCTGCCGTCGGCGTATGGGTACGTAGGTGGCTGCTGGATCCTTTTCCATCTCAAAGGCTGTTAGATTAGATCCGAGGTTCCCGTGTTTGATTGAGTTTGTCGTCTGCTTGCAAAGGAATTCTGAACGAGCCTACATATAGACCACCGCTGATAGATTGTTTTATTTACCCGAAAAACTTGGTCGTGTAAGACAAAAATACACAGACCTCGAAGCCCCTCGCGTCGCTCCCCCGGCGGTGCCAGGGGAAAAAAGCGGCGCCGCCGAGCTCTCCCCCCGCCCGGCCCCTCCTGCCGCTGCCGTCGCCGGCTTCGGCCGCGGCGGTGGCGGCACCCCCCGCTACCAAAAGGTGGCCGGGGGGGTGGTCTTCGTCTTCGCGCTGGTGGAGACCGGCCCGTGGGGGGCGGCGGCGGTCTGGGGCGGAGGAAGCCGGGCCGGCGGGCCCGGGAGATGGTCGTGGACGGCGCGAAGGGTGCGGGCGGCGGTGCGGGCGGCGGAGGCGCCGTCGCCTGCCGTGGTGGTCGCCTGGTCGCCCGATGGGCTTTGGCGGGCCCGATCTGGGCTCGCGGGCCCGGCGCGTCCGCGTGGAGCAAGGTGGCCGGCGGTGCGGGCGCAGGCAGGCGGGCTCGGTGATGGGGCTGGAGGGCGCGGTGATGGGGCTGGAGAGCGGAGGCAGCGTCGACGCCATGGCCATGGCATGGTGCTCGTCGGGTTGGCGACGGAGGTGGAGGTGCAAGCGGAGGCACGGGGCGGCCACGAGGCTACTGCAGTCATGGCGCTCTCCCGGGGCGAGGAAGCCGGGGCGGTGGCCCCGGATCGAAGGCTGCGGCAGGAGGCGCGGCAGGCATGGCAGCGGCCGTGGAAGGTGGTGCCACGGCTGCTGTGTCATGCGGTGGAGCTCAGTGGTTGACGACATGGCCGGGATGCCATCCTGCTGCTCCCGAAGCTTTGCGGTCGGGTTGAACTCCGGGTGAAAGCTCGCATGGACTTCGGTCGGTGCCGACGACGGCGGCGCCCTCGGGCGTCGTTCCCTTTCTTGATTGCGTCGTCGTGGAGCTTTTCGACCTCGTCTAACGCGTGGTGGTTCCAAGTTCTCCGGGTGAAAACCTTTGCTCCTTCGTGAGCGGGCGGCGGTGACGGTCTCGTCACTACCTTGTTGGAGGCGCCGCTTTGGAGACCTTGGTCAGCGCGGTGCAACAGTTTCGCGACGGATGTGCAGTGGCGTGTGGTCGTGGGCAGTGGAAGTCGGGGCAGCGGCTCCGGAAGGTGGTGGTGCGTCGAGGCGGCGGCCTCGATCCCCCTCGCTACGACGGTTCTTTGAGGCAGACCGTTGTTTAGTGTGGGGTTGGGTGGCGACCTGGATGAAGACTGCTTGGGTAGAGGGTTCGTCGACCCGACTGGATCGTCTTCGGGCAATGCGAAGGTCGATCTGGTTGCTACACCGGGGCGGCGGTCCCGGAACAGGTGGTTTTGGTGGCAACCTGGATGAAAACTGCGTGGGCAGAGGGTTCTTCGATCATGACTGGATCACCTTCGGACAATGCGAAGGTCGATCTGGTTGTTACGCCGGGGTGGTGGCCCCGGAGCAGGTGGTGTGTGTTGTGGCGTTTGTCGACTTGGGTCGTGTGGGCGGCGGGTCGTTTCGTTTGTGTCATTCTTTTGTACAGATTGTATGGTTTTTTGACCCGGTTTCCCTTATAAACTGGATCAACTCTTTCTATCTATTCGGGCAGTGGATAACGACCACTTTGTCCTAAAAAAAAACTTGGTCGTCAACGTGTAACTCAAGCCAGAGCTCACGCCGTCTGAAACCAACGGACCAGACACCCAGCGCGCTGCCGATGACGTTACCGGCCGCCGTCGAGATTGGGTGCAAGAGCTTCATCGTAGTGTCCATTGGTGGTACCCTCTACTACTTCACCAAGGGCGCTCTGCGCAGCTCCTCCAAGGGCTGCCGCCTCGCCGGCGGCGTCCAGGGGGTCATCACCAGCAGGCGCAGCATCCGCCGCTCGGCGGCCTGGTTCGGCGTCCTGACGGCTATCTATGAGGCTGACACGGTGCCTGTGCGTCCGGAGTTTTACTTCCCCGTGAACTTTGCTCTCGCCTGGGGCGGCGCCAATGCCCTCTTCTCCGCGCATCAGGGGACACGCGCCACCGTCTGCGAGGGGCTCAAGGGTGTCGCCTACAGCCTTGGCACGGGCTTGCCGGCGTCGGCCTAGACCTGTTGCTCCGACCGCCCGAAAGCTCGAGCCAATAAGAAATCCTGTCAACATGTTGCATCGATGTGTCTCGTTGCTTTGCATCACCTGTTAGATTATTATTACTCCCTCTGTTCCTATATATAGTGCGCCTAAGCTTTTTGCACGAATATTAACACAGCTGTATAATGTACGTATTGGACTGAACTCGGCCAGTAAAAAACGGAAGGAAAGCAGCCCGTATCAGCCAATGATTGGAAAGAATCCGTGCGATCGTATCCCCTCCAAATAAACATCGCAATAATTAATTGCTCCCGCTGGCCGGGAACTCCACGATCACGCTTTGATCTCTTTCCTCGATAGCTTCTATCTCTCTCGCGGGAATGTTTGGCGCGGAAACAAAAAGATTGATATGCATCAAACGATTTTCCTTGCCTGTGGAGTTCAAGATGCAAATAAATAGACTATACATTGTTTGAAAATTCGGCCGAATCGCCGATTAACTGGCCAGTTAATCGCTGCTCAGAGGGTCACCGACGCGAAAAGCACATATTCGACGAGTTAACTGGTCACCCCGATTAACTACCAGTTAATCGGCTGTCAGACCGAATAATCGGCCACACCATTTAACTGAAGGGGTAGTTGGGCGAGGCCAATATTTAGCCCGTGACCCCGCCCAGGTACCTCCCGCTCGACACACCCAAATCGCTAGGGTTTGACTTTGGCTCGCTTCCCACCCGTTCTGTTGCCCCTGGCGGCTGGCTTCTCCGGCGGCTGCGGCCACCGCCGGCCATCTTCGGAGCTCCAGCCACCGCCGGTCTCCTTCTCCCTCCTCATTCCCTCTCATCCAGCGTCTCCCCGTCGCCCTCTAGCCCCGATCTACGCCCTCCAGCCCCGACCTGCGCCCTCCAGCCCCGATCTGCGCCTCGACCTGCAGGGCTGATAGTAATGTATTGATAGTTCTTGCTATTGTTTTGCACTGAAAAGTTGTTAATTTCTGTTGTCATGTTGATTTACTTGTTGTGCATCATATTTACAGGGGTCTACAGCAGGTACCATTTCTACACTTCTTGGCTGTTCTTTTTGCCATTTTGTATGCCATATTTCAGTATAGTTACATAGCTGGTAACATGGGAGTAGGAAATAACACAGAAAAACTATATATAAGTTGCCAAAATATTGTCATGTCCTGTTTTCTCGACCGAATAATGCTCGACCGATTAATTCAGTTAATCGGCCGATTCGCCGATTAATCCCTATTCAGTGGCAGACCGAGCCGTTACCAGTAAACAAATTCCCGAACAATGACTCTATATATTTCGATATAATTTATATGTAATGTTTTTTCCTATATACTAGGTTAACCTTCATAAAGTCTGATTTTTTTAAATTATTTTTGCGGGCCATAAAGTTTGATTTTGACGAAATAAGACACGATGTAATATTTGAGACAAAGATGTTGGAATTTGATCTCACCTAATATAGATCAACAATTGAGAAAAAGTCTCTCTTTACTTCAAATTCTATATAATTTATATGTAATGTTTTTTCATATACTAGGTTAACCTTCATTTTTTTAGAAACACAGTACAACGTAGACGCCACATACACATACATATGCACACACTCACCCTATGAACGCACGCACACACACCCTACCCTATGAGCATCTCCGAAAGACTGAGTCGGCGGTCGGGTCTTGAGATTAACGAAATCACCACAGGCATCGCGCTGTCGACGGGAACGTCACCTCCCACTGAAGAATATTCTCCTAAATGAGAAACACCAATATAAAATCGGGATTTGAACTCTTGACCCTAAACCCCTATTTTTTTAAAAACCATTGAATTTTCTTATAACCCATGAACATTTTTTGATCTTATTGTCGGTTCACTTGATTTTAGTTCCTTTTGGTTAACATTTTCCGTTCCATATTATTTTTGGTTCATCGACATTTTCAGTTACCTATTATTACATTTCACCCGAATTTTAGTTCCTTTTCACCCTGTTAATTTCATTTGTAGTTCACTATCATTATGGTTCAGTCAATTAGGTCGGCCGATTTTTGTTCCTTTTTATTTTGTTTCACATAATTTTTGGTTCACCTCAACTTTTCTGGTTTATTATTATAACAGTTCACCCTAATTTGTTCCATTAGTCTTGAAAAATCAATATAGTACTCCCTCCGATCGCTTTTAATTGTCGTGGACATATAGCTAGCTTAGTTTAAACTGGTGTACAACTCGTGACAACAATTTCCGATCGGAGGTAGTAGCCAAAGTGATAAAAAAACTAAAGACCGTTCTCGTCCCTCTAGAGTAAATAAGACAGTGATAGACTAAAACTGTGCAAGGTAACTACTAAGAGAGTCAAAAATTAAAATAGATTTGTCTCAAGTTGGCTCCAAACTGGACCAAACAATCCACACACTACCTAAAATATTTTTGCTCCCTCATCGTGTTTACCTTTTGGAGAATTTGGACCGAACGCAACGCTAGGATGTTCTGCAACGAGTTTGCGAACCCTTCCTCCATCTTTGCCAAGATCAAATTTGACGTTAAAAATTGGGTGCTTGCGGGGGCGAAAATTTAGAGTGCGCTTGTGGGGGAAGAGTACTTTCCTAGCTTATTTGTTGACTGTAATGTCTTTTGTTACTCTCCTTCGTCTTATTTGATGTGATGAGTCAAATCTCTTACCTTCTGTTTTAAAATGAAAATTATTTCCTAATACTTCCTCCGTTTTTAAATATAAGATGTTTTAGGTGTTATACATGTTGTTTTGATCGATGCGGATTAATATGAGTGAACATATACACTAAAACATGTGTAGACACATATGGATACATATGAATCCGAAATGCCTAAAACATCTTATATTTTAAAACGGAGTAAGTATATGATAACACGGGTCACTTATACAGGAGATGGCGGTTTCGTCAGGCTACTTGGAATATGAGCCATGCATGGATGTGCTTAATTAACATATGTCGTCAATCCATGGCAACTCTTCAAGATTATTGTCGCAGCTGTAATCGCGGCAGATGTTGTCCTCCTCCAGGATAGTATCCACGGACAAGATCGCGTAATGACCGTCAGAGATGATGTCATCGTTGGTGTGCCGTTCTGAGTATACTTCTTGTCCGCCCAACATCTTCTCAAACTCTCTGTCACGGCCCCGGAAACTCCCCTTTGCCGGGTGCACGATCCCGCTCCCTCTGCATTCGCAGTAAAGGCAACGTACTTGCTCTGCAAACAAACCTGTTACCAATTGTTTTGTTGGATTGTATAAGAAATGATGACAGAGTGCAAGCTAAACATACCGGTGCCTGGAAGTGGCATAGGCACAGGGCAGCACAACACCACCTCCTTGGAGCCGTCGTTGCGACACTCGGCGAAGAAGAGCTCTGGAGGTGTGCCGGCGCCTGTGGTCTGGGTGGCGAGGAAGTTGACGTGGGAGAAGCAGCAGGTGCGTTGGAATGGCATTGCGTCCACACGGCCACCCACATACTCGTTGACACCGCAGATAACATGGAGCTCGTATCTGGGTACCTAGCAAGACCAGGAGAAGAAGTACGTTGTTACAGATTATTGTTTTGTTGATGGATCAAGTCGATCTACATTGTAAAAGAGCAAGCAATAACGTACATACCCCATTTCGCTTGTTGTACATATCGATCGCAGATTTCGCCATCCCCACGGCTTTGGCGTGCTGGTTCCAGAAGCTGTTTATCATTCCTATCACACGAGAGTAAGCCCACGGGCCTAGCACGTTGATGTTTTTTGTTTCATCATCCGCAGGTTTGCTTCCTCGGAAGTAGTCCAACAATAATGGGAGGACCTTGGCTGGTTCCTGGCGCTTGATGAGATTCAGTAAGGCGGAGGACATCATGGGGTTAGATGGTCGTCCGAGGAACTTGGCCTGTTGAAGAGGTTTGGATGGTGCGCGGCCTTGGCAGAAGCCGCGTAGGCTTCTTCGAGGCCTGTTGGATCATCGGCAGCAGCTTCCCGGAGATCGGCCCCAGCGAGCTGCAGTCGGCGCATGGCTTCACCGTGTGTGAGGCCGGGGTAGCCGGTGCAAAGAAATGAGATGAGTCCATAGGGACCGGAGTGCGATCCGCAGCAGGGCTCTGGTGCTGATGGCCCCCATCTCCATGACTTACTTCTCCAGCGTTAGAGGGTACATTTGGGCGTACCAGAGGGTGTTAAGGATGATGTTGGAGACGGGGTCCAGCGGCCCGTAGCAGTGGCCGGCGTGGAGCAAGCTGTAGTGCTACTCGTGCGAGCGCAGCTTGTCCTTGGGCAGCTGGGCAAGGGCCTGCAGGTAGTATCCATGGATGGTGGTGAGAAGCATGCGTCGCAGAGTCGGCCGCAGCGGCACTTGCAGTTGCAGTAGAATCTCAGGATGCTGCTTCAGGTGGCGATGAGCGGTGAGCTCCCAGGATTCGTCCAGGACAAAAGCAGGCGGCGGCGCCTGTGATTGACGGCGAAGAAGCGACATGATGTCGATGAGAAGATTGGGATCTCGGGCCGCGTAGGGGCTTGACAGCAGGGTGGCAACCTTGCGCAGACAAGGGGACAAGAGCTTCCACCCTAGGGCGAACTGCCGCGGTTTTGGGTGCTGGGCTGCTGCTGCGGCGCATCCAAGCGCCATTCCGACGGCTGCCACTGTGGTCTCCGATAGAAAGCCGAAGTTGCGCTCCATGCCGCGGTGGTGGACGACGAGGCGGGCGGCCAGGAGGGGGTCCAGATCGGCCTTGTTGAGATACCACATGGCCCTGCGGTTGGTGAGGTAGGGGAAGAGGGCGACGAGGAAGGCAACGAGGCCGTCGAGCGACCGCTGGTAAATGCATCGTAGTATCGGCGGCTCGCCTGTCGCCTCCGCCACATCCTCCTCCTCCTCCACCTCCGGAAGTTGTTCATTGTCCTTGTGGAGGACGATTGCTTCGCCGACGACAATGTTGGAGACGGGATCTAGCAGGCCAAAGCAGAAGCCGACGTCGACGAGCTTCACCCGGTCGTAGCAGCTATGGATCTTGGCGAGGAGCTCCTTCCCGATCGGCGCCCCTTGCAGATCTTGGTCCGCCGAAAATTCGTCGTCCTCAAGATCACGTAGCTTGTCCGGAACGTAAACACGTTGCTCACCACCATCGATATCGTCCGTGGGGTTAGGGCTGCCTGTTCTAGGCCGGCTGCAGAAGCAAAGGAGGCGGCGGAAGCACATGGCGATGCAAGATCGATCGAGGTGGGAGACTGACGATCGGTGGCAGCCGGCATATGCGCGATCAGTATTGACGTACGTCTGCAGCGTGGCTTGATCGATCGAATCCCAAGTCCCAACCCGTTCCGTCCGAATCGGGAGCAAATTGATCTTCCTTTATTTTTCTGATTTCCATAGAGATATCTGCTATGTACTACGTTACGTTTGTTTGAATTGGCTCTGATTTGGGCCCTGCAAATCTGAATTTCAGCGGTGGCACACAAGCGACGAAGGCCTGTGCATGCAGGTTCGTCGGCCGCCGCACGGAAATACTCCCTCCGTTCCATATTAGTTGACTCTTAAATGGATGTATCTAGCACTAAAATAAGTCTAGATACATTCATTTTTGTGTCAAGTAATATAGAACGGAAGGAGTACAATTGGACGGCGCCACCTAACAAGAAAGAAAGGCTGATGTGTAAGAGCGTTTTTAGCTAGCATGCAACAGAGAGGATGCGTACGCCAACAGGCCACACGTGGAACGTGCGGAGACGCGGGCCATCTCGAAAGGCTGTCGGATCAATTTAATCAGAGGTTTTCCGTGCATGATTTAATTGTTATCTGGTTGTAACCCAAATCTGAACGAGCACGTACATATATATATACCAGCCGTTGATTGATTGTTACCCAAAAACCAGGTCGTCAACGTACAAGTCAAGCCAGAGCTCACGCCGCCTGAAACCGACCGACCCAGCGCGCTGCCATGAGGTTATCGGCCGTTGTCAAGATCGGTTGCAAGACCTCCATCGTCATCGCCATTGGTGGCACCGTCTACTACTTCATCAAGGGCGCCCTGCGGAGCTCCTCCAAGGGATGCCGCCTCGCCGGCGGCGCCAAGGAGGTCATCACCAACAGGCCCCGCATTCGCCGCTGGGCGGCCTGGTTCGGCGTCGTGACATCCGTCTATTCTGCCCGCATGGTTACCGTGCGCCCGGAGTTGCACTTCCCCGTGAACTTTGCTCTCGCCTGGGGCGGCGCTAATGCCCTCTTCTCCGCGCATCGGGGGACACGCGCCGCCGTCTGCGAGGGGCTCAAGGGCGTCGCCTACAGCCTGGTCGCTGGGCTGGGTGCCGTCGGCCTCATACTGGTGCTTAAACCGCCGGAAAGCTCGAGCCGATAAGAGATCCCGTCAACATGTTGCATGCATGAGTCTCGTTGCTTTGCTTCACCTGTTAGATTATTATTATTTAGTCCTATATGTACTGTCCCATGGATAATGAAAATAATACACTACTGAATTTCTTCGCTTCATTGCGACATCGATATGCATCAAGCGATTTTCATTTGTCTGTCGAGGTCAAGCTGCAGATAAATAGACTCTTCACTTCATATTCTATATAGTTTATATATGTGATGTTTTTTCCTGTATACTAGGTTAACCTTTATAAAGTTTAATCTATATCTATCTATACTTACTATTAAAAGAGCAAACTTGTGCGGATACATTAAATCTTACGCGTTCAATATCCTACCAATGATTCAGATTGTTCCGCCGATGTTGAGTAGCTCAACGCATGTCCCTTTTTACTGTTTTGCCCTCCCACCAAATCACATAATACAACTAAATTACCATGTACCGGATCAGTTATTTTCTTTTCCTCCGGCCGAACGAGCCTCCTATCTCCCGACTTCCTTGGCCGCCGCCACAAACTTCCATCTCGATAGGATCCTGCCGGCGTGGCCGTCTTCCCTGCGCGCCATCGCATCCTCTACAGCCGCAAGTCAGAACTGCAGAGCAGCGAGCGGTGTGAGGAGGTCGCCAACAACGCCACTGCCTCACATGTTGTAGATCCGGTGGGTCATAGAGAAGGACGGGCTACGCGCGCGAGCTGCCGATCGTTCGTTGACTTGGCGTCTCCTTCCAGAGTGCACCACACGGCCGTTAGCACAACCAGGCGACAAATGCTGCTATGAAGCCCATGTTAGATTCACCTTGATTACCGTGACTTTTACCAACTTCTCTGTAGTTTTTTGTCTTGCTAATTTTGTCTGTGTAGTTCCATGATCTGTTAGGAAAAATTTCATGCTAATCGGGATGAGTAGCTTTTGTGCCCTATGGGCGTGTAATCCCATGTCATCTTGCTTAATTGATTTCAAAAGCAATTTTTCTGCACTGAGAGGAACCGTCGATGCTCATATGGAATGGTCTATTTTCTTTCCACTATGTTTGGATTTCTAGGACATCCGTTGCCTGCTACCCAACACATGAGTACATATCTGTACTACTTATGGCTGACTTCAGACAACTGTAACTCAGTTCCGGGTATGGTGTGTTCTGAAAACTATGCTTCATCATCCTGAACATGAGAAATAGGTAATTTCTAGGGATGACTTCAAATAATTTATACAGTGTGGTCAGACATAGGTTTCTGTTTGTTGGTCTAAACACCATGATGTCCACATTTATTTGGAGTACCCATGTTTGATGATATCTTGGTGTTTACGAGGACAATGGATTAGATGATACTTCTTTTTCATCATAGTCGCGGACTTTAATTGTTAAGCCGAGCATAAGGAACTACAAAAGGTTGAAGGGAGTACTTACAATATCGTGTCCAGATATTTCAAGAAATATTATCTATGTTTGAATGATATTTAATGGTGGCTGATTTGACTTTAGGAAAGATCGATTTTTATCTGTTAGGGACTAGGGTCATCATGACTCATGAGTATTGGAGTTAAATGATGCAACAAAGGCATTTTAGGAGTTGTGAACACCACAATTAATGTGAACGGTCAATGAGCAGGTTATTTTGTAATTATTGGAGGCATAAGAGAAAAACTGCGCACAACAAGTTTCTGTTTGTGCTCTTAACGGAGTGATATCCACATTTATTTGGAGTAGTAGAGACCCAGGTTTATCTTGGTGTTGAGGTGGACAATGGATTAGATGGTACTTTTTCTTCATCACATACGTGGATCTTAATTGTTAAGTTGTGCATAAAAAATGATATGAATACTTACAATATCATCTCAAAATATTTCATAAAATGTTATCTATATTTGAATGAGATTTAGTGGTGATTTATTTGACTTTAAGAAAATAGATTTTTATCTGTTAGGGACGCGTGCACGATTCTCTGAGGTCATCATGACTTATGAGTATTGGAGTTACATGATGTAAAAAATGAAGTCTGATTTTACTGATAAAATATGGATAAAATATCGACGATCCTAGAGATCTAGATTTGCATTTTTTAATTTAAGATGAAGATGAACAAAAAATATAAAAAGATAACTCATAAAAAAGTAGAATTTAAAAACCTTGATTGTATTTCATAGGCATGCATTGCATGTACATGCCAACTAGTACTATTAAAAGAGCAAACATGTGTTGTGCTTGATACATTAAATCTGATCCGTTCAATTTCGATCAACGATCCAGATCATATACCTTTTCGTTTTCGTGCAAATTACGGTGTATTGCCACCGCCAAAGAAAAAAGAAACCGTTCGTTAAAAAAAAACTCCTCATTCTTCCGATATCTCCCGAGAGAAGAGCGAAACAGAACCAGGTTTGGACCGCCGCCGCCAGCCGCTCAATCCCCGGTGACCTGCGTCGCCGCCCTCCTCCGGCGACCGGCACCGCCGACCTCCTCCGTCGGGAGGAACGGGACCCCCAGTCCAAGAAATCCTCGCCCCCACTTCAGCGTCTCGCCTTCCCCCGCGTCGATTCCTCGAGCCGGCGGCCGTCTTCACGACGAACTCCGAGCTTGCGAGCCCCCTTGTTCTCGCGTTGTACCTGCAAGATGTGACTGACCCGACTGGACAAAAGCGTCAACACTGCCGCCTCATCTACACGCTACACCATGGACCAAATGAGAGGGCATAAAACTGCCGGCAAAACTCCAGCTAAGCAGGCAATTGGACTGCCGGGAGATGTTAACTGCCGGTAAAGCACGTAACTGCCGGCAAAGATGAGAGAACACCGGCAATCAACTGCCGGTACATCTATTTGGCGGGGTGTACAAAAAAACGCGCGTCAAATTGGTGCTGCGAGCGAAAACTTAGGCGCGCTAGCCAAAATATCCCGCCGCCCTCGGTGGTGAAACTCCAAACCCCTAGATCCCCTTTCTCTCACCAGCCAAAATCCCCCAATTCACGCCCGTGCTCATCCCGCGCCGCCACCGCTCCGACGCATCTCGCCTTCCACGGCTGCCCCCTCCGTCGCCCGTCCTCCGCCACACATCCTCCTCTCCATGGCCGCCCCGCTCCGCCGCCCGTGCTGACTGCTGGCTCCTCGTCGTCCCCGACCTCCTCCGTCCGTGCCTGACGAAGCTGCAGCGGCCGCAGCCTCCACCGCCCGATTTCATTGCTGGAGCACTGACGGAAAGGAGCTCGCCACCGGCTCCTCGTCGTCCCCGACCTCCTCCGTCCGTGCCTGACGAAGCTGCAGCGGCCGCCCGCCTCCACCGCCCGATTTCCCTGCTGGAGCACTGCCGGAAAGGAGTTCGCCGCCGGCTCCTAGTCGTCCCCGACCTCCTCCGTCCGTGCCTGACGAAGCTGCAGCGACCGCCCGCCTCCACCACCCGATTTCCTCCTCCTGGTCCTAGGAAGCTTCCGCTCCACTGCCTCCAGCGCCAGTTGAGAAGCTTGGCCGCTCCCGGCTATCTAGAAGGTGAGGCCACCCCCGCTTCTGAATTCTTTGATTTATTTTTTCATGCTGCCGATGTGATTAATTATCTGTATGTTTATATAATGTTGCTTGCAGTCGATGTTTGCTGAATGAACTTTCTGTTAGTTGTTGATTTTCTGAATAATGTGTTGTTCTTGCACTTACTGTAAATTATGTGTAGTTTGAATGAACTAGCACACCTCAAGCTTCAGCTTTACACATGTAATCTTCAGATTTGAGCATATCAGATCATCTTCCTATTAAATCGAGTGCCCTGATATGGCACATTATTAATGTAGCTTGAATATGGCTCTACCGAATTTTGATATGTGTATCTTCCTTTTGAAAAGAGCGCTCCTTATGGTAAAGTATTAATGCAGGTTCAGTGGATAGCTGAAGATTTACTATTGTGCTATGCGAAATTGAGTGACACTAGTCTGAAAATGAGCACAATTTCACTCACGATCTGGTTGCTTGTATGAGTGCCTTTGCTTCTGAATTATTTGCTTCATTTCTTTATACGGAATGCCAGTTTGCTTGCATGTCTCTGAAAATACAACCCATGTGATTATTGGTTTAAATAATCTATATTTCTCATGTGTCTTAGGGCCATTTTAATAATAGTTGCGAAAAATGGATAAAAGCTGGATGGACGAGCCTAGGCACACCAAAAAATACACCGATGGCGTAAAAAGATTTTTGCAGTTTGCTTTTACCCATTCAGCAGTTGGGGACACAATTTTATGTCCTTGCAGAAACTGTCTTAACTGTTCTTGGCTTGAAGCTAGTGATGTTCAGGAACATTTAGTATGTGAAGGGTTTGTCAATGGGTATAGAAAATGGGAATATCATGGGGAAGTATCATCTCCTATTCAATCTTTTGGGGATGCTCATGTGGAGCAGTTTGATGAAGTAGAGGAGGGGGACGTCTTAGAAGAAGATAATGATGAGTTGGCTGAAATGATTAGAGACATGAGACATGATTTTGGGGATTTGAGCGATGATGAGGGGGATCATCATGCCGATGAAAGTGACCCCTATCAGCAGTTACTGGGTGACGCAACAGAACAACTTTATCCAGGCTGCACCTGTTTCTCAAAACTGCGTTTTGTTGTGCGATTACTCCACGTCAAATCTCTTGGAGGGTGGAGTGATAAGAGTTTTAATATGCTAATAGAGTTGCTGCAAGAAGCCTTCCCTGAAGGGTCAAAGTTACCTAAAAACTTTCACGAAGCTAAAAAAATGATAAGATGCCTTAGGCTTGATTATGTTAGCATCCATGCATGTGATAATGACTGCATCTTGTTTTGGAAGCAGCATGCAAATGCTGATAGTTGTCCTAAATGCAAAACCTCTCGCTGGAAATCTCAAAAGAAGAAACCTGATGGAAGACATGCACACAAAGTACTGAGGAAGGTTCTACGATATTTCCCAATAGCAAAGAGGTTGCAGCGACTCTTCCTAACGGCAAAGAGTGCAACAGACTGCAGGTGGCATGATGAAGGTCGTACAAGAGATGGGCTTCTAAGACATCCAGCAGATTCCCCAGCTTGGAAGCATTTTGATGCCAGCCACACTGACTTTTCTGGAGATAGTCGCAACATCAGGTTGATTATATCAACCGATGGCTTCAATCCTTTTAGATCTATGAATTGTTCCTATAGTGTTTGGCCTGTTATTGCAATTCCAATAAATTTGCCTCCTTGGTTGTGCATGAAACAATCAAACTTCATCCTCTCTTTGTTGATTCCTGGCCCAAAGTCACCTGGGAGAGATATAGATGTATTCCTAGAGCCACTTGTTGATGACCTACATTTACTTTTTGAGAAGGGAGTTCGAACATATGATACCTCCAAGTCTGATTACTTTCAGCTGCATGCTGCTGTGCACTCAACTATTACTGACCTCCCAGGTTTAGCCACTATAGCCGGAGTTGTCACCTCTGGTGAGTATGGTTGTCCCAGGTGCCACTCACTTACTTGCTCACTTTATCTGACCAAAGGCAAGAAAACTTGCTACATGGATCACCGTAGGTTCTTAACTCCTAACCATAGATTTAGAAGAGCAGATAAGGCATTTTTTGATGGCAAGGTGGAATCTAGGTCAGCTCCTGAAGCGCTTACCGGAGAGGAAGTCGATGCCCTTACAAAAAACATGGAGACTGAATTTGGAAAAGACCCTAACGGAAAACAACCCACAAGAAAACGTAAGCGTGGGGATCCACCACAAATTTTCAAAAGGAGATCCATTTGGTTTAGGTTGCGTTATTGGAAAGACTTGTTGCAGCCTCATAATATTGATGCCATGCACATAGAAAAAAACGTGTACGATAACATCGTGAACACACTATTGGGCATTGATGGGAAAACAAAAGATAGTATTAACTCTCGTCGAGACCTTGAGTTGCTTGGAATAAGGGCGGATCTTCAACCTGTTCCAGTGGGAAAGGATACATTTGATTTGCCTCCTGCCCCATACTCAATGAATCCTGAGCTGAAGAGGTTATTTTGTCAAGTTCTGAAAGGAGCAATGTTCCCGTATGGTTTTGCGTCTGACATATGAAAGAATGTCCATGTTCAGGAGAAGAAGATTGTAGGGCTGAAGAGCCATGACTGCCATATTATCTTGCAACAATTGCTTCCACTAGCAGTTAGAAAAACATTGCCAGAGGGAGTTAGTGCTGCATTGATCCGTGTGAGTAGTTTTTTCAAGAAAATATATTCTCCTGTCATTCGCATTAGTGATATGGAGAAGCTAGAGGATGAAATAGCTGAGACGCTTTGCATTCTTGAAACCATATTTCTGCCAAGTTTTTTTGATATGATGGTTCACCTGATGGTTCATCTTCCACTACAAGTGAGGCTCGGGGGTCCAGTTAAGTACAGCAGCATGTACGCTACAGAGAGGTCACTTTCTAAACATGTTTGTATTCATCACACAATTTATATCTAACAAATAAAATTAATATACGTTTAGTATATTTATATAGGTATTTGTGCACGTTAAAGGGGCATGTTCGGACCAAAAGCCACCCTGAAGGGTCCATTGCAGAGGGCTACATTTTTTACGAGTGTCTTAATTTCTGCGCGCGCTATTTAGAAGGATGTGAAACTAGAATTAGCAGAAATGATGCTCCTGAGCCCGAGTCTAGCAGTATGCCTTCCTTTAACAGTAAAGGACATTATTTGGCTGGAAAGTATACTATTACCTTAGATCAAAAGACATGGCTTCAAGCACATAGATATGTATTGTTCAATTATGATAACATATTTCCATACGTGAGGTATGTTATTCCAAAATAATAACTTGCTTAGTTTACATGTGTCTTGAATGATTTGCTTAGTTTACATGTGTCTTGAATTTCTGCAGAAAGCATCTAGAGTATTTGTCCTCAACTGGCCTTGAAAATGGCTCACAGATTGACAAAATTCATCATGAAAAGTTCCATGAGTGGTTTAGGTTGCATGTGGCCCTGCTAGTTGACAGTGGTGAAGAAGTTTCAGAAGAGCTCCAGATTTTAGCTAAGGGGCCCTTATTTGTGGCTAGGACATATGGTAGTTATACTATTAATGGGTACAACTTCCATACAAAGTCTTATGACGAGGGTAGGCCTACCCAAAGCAGTGGGGTGGCTCTAGTTTCAGAGGTGTCGTCTTCTTCTAATGAAAGTAGAACATACTATGGAGTGATTACTCAAATCTTAGAGTTAGATTATGATCATAAGGGAAAAGTGGCGCTCTTCAGATGTGAATGGTTTGACAACCGTGTGCAAGACAAGTGGATTAAAGTTGATAGATTTGGTATCACAGATGTCCACCGCAAGCATCTAATCCACAAAGGGCATAAGTTGAGTGATGAACCATTCATTCTAGCATCTCAAGCAACTCAAATTTACTATGTTGAAGATCCTCTTGCTCCAGATTGGCTGGCTGTTAGACAACCACCAAACCAGCGAGACCTGTATGATATGTTTGGAGTTCACTTCAGGTTTTGATAGTTTCTATATTGTATAGAAACGAAGTGCACAAGGGAAAAAGAACCGAGAGTCGCAAAAGATCTTGCATACATCTGGAAGCAAGAGTCATGCACGTGTTACGACTGAAGTTGTAAGAGTCCATCAGTAACCTACCAAAATTGTATGTTCATGCTTCCTTTATTTGTAAACTGAAGCACAGTTGTATACTTGTAGCACAAGGAGAAAGGATATGCTCCTCGTAGAGATGAAGTGTTTGTCAGAACACACATGCGCAAGGATGGAATTGTGAATGAAGAAACGGCAAAAGTATTGGTATGTACTTCTATTTGCTATTTACATATTCTCTTATTCTTGTGAACATTTGCTGACATAGGAATTATGTTAATGCCCATTTGTAGAAGGACATAGATGATGTAATTGAAGAACATCCTGAGCTGTTAGGAAAATCGATTCAGCAAGGTGACATCTTGTCACATGTACTAGGGAAAGAGAGAAATGGCTATGTTCGGGGTTGTGGATTAGGAAAGTCTGCCAGTGCTCTTGGTATGCCAGGAGCTCAAAAGCTTAAATCTACAAAGCTTAGTGACTGATGTCATCTCACTTTCTTATGCTTAGGGCTCTACTAGTGCTTCATAGCTTGTTTGTTGAGCTACATATTTTTGGAGCAGATGCTTAGTGACTGATGTCATCTCACTTTCTTTTCTTCAGGTTAATTAACAACACTACAACAGGTTGATCAGCCATCGCAAGAAATGCTACGGATGCTCCATAGACTTTGATGAATGCATTGCCACTGTCTTGGACATATTTATGCACTGTCATTGTCTTAGAAACATACCTATGCACTGTTGTTCGTTTGTTGTCAGTGTGTGTGCGACCTATGTAATTGTCTTGTGGTGTGGTCTCGTGTAACTGAATGAACCCTTCATTTTGAATGTGTGACTTATGGATGCAATATTTATGAAGAAAATTTGACTTGTGGACGCATTTGTATGTCATGTTCATTTCTGTAGCTCTGTCAAAGTTTGAATGGATTCTGCATTTGTATTCTTGTTCCAGTTCCAGCCCTCCAGGCAGACACACTGCCGGGATAACTCAGAGATAGCCTGCCGCTAACAGAAAAAGACTGCCAGCGAAAGTCCCAAACTGCCGGGAAAAACCCTCAGTGGCCTGCCGGGTGACAAATTGGCCTGCCGGGAATTGTCTTCACACAAGGGCAGGCTAACTGCCGGCACATATATAACTGCCGGCAAAGACTTTTGCCGGCAGGGTTATAGCGGGCAGGCCGGCCTGCCGGCTCAAAATCTTTGCCGGCAGTTGCACTGCCGTGTTAAGAGCCTTTTCCCGGCAGCAGGTGTGCCCTTAGGTTTGGTCCATGGTGTAGTGACGCCCTCTCGCTGGCTGTCCTCCATCCCCGACAGCTCGACACGCCCTCCCTCCATCGTCGCCGCCCTGCCCTTCGCAAAACATGGCGGGGCTACACCCTGGTCGCCGCCTTGCAGCTGCCTGTAGTGTCTATGACGCCGCCGTCCTCCCCTGCAGGGCGTACTGCTCCTCCAAGGCTACTCGACGTGGAAATTCGAAGGTATCTGAATTGCTAATTGTACACATGATTTCAGGCGGCTTAATTTCTGAGACTACTCCCACGACGCGATAGATTTTATTCACTACAGCCCGATCCTTTTGGAAGTATCATTTTTATCTGTTGACTGTTGATTCGTGGAGGTTTTCATTTGTTTGTTCGGCCGCATATAAAGGTAATATTTAACTCTTGCAAAAGATTTTGGTTAATTGCTACGGAGTATTTTTTTTAACATTGCATATTATCTGATACATCCATTACACAACACCTGGATGGTTGCTTGATTTCGTTGTTTTTTTGCAAACTTATAAATTGCACAAGCTTTATCTTTTTTTTTGGACAGAATGCTTAATATTCTTTTCCGTTGAGTTCTCCTTCAAATTTTGGTTTGCTGAGATATCACACGGTCAGTTCAGTTAACCTACATACTCAGTATGGTTCTTGTCGCAATAGATTAACCATATTTATCTTGCTCCTACTATTCCTCCCAGATGAGAAATTAAATGAATTCATCTGGATCTCCATCGGGGAAGCATACCCTGTTTATTGACCTAAACAACAACGGTGCAGATACAAATCTGGAACATAAACAACACAATGGTATGAAAGGATGCAAATCTAATGTGGAGGAACCTCAACCACCTAAATCTTACTTGATGGCTATGCAGCACAACACAATCCTCTGAACGACATTACTAACACACGGATAAATCGTAATTCCATTTACACGGCTCCTGCTATATTAAGGACCTGGTTCTGATGTTCAGTCACTTTTTTGTCAACCCTTATGCATAGGATTAAGATGTGAGACCTGGAATTTTTTATGGTGTTGATGTCAAGAGGAATAAACTGAACCTGTGCCAATTCGGAATAAACTAAAATCATGGTTAGTACTTCTGAACTGTGTTGCTAACTGAATGTCTCTTCTGAACATGTCCATCGAGGACCACGTTTCGGTTGGCTGCACTGTAATTACTGCAAATGCGTTGGTTTTTCTAAGCGATTCGTGGAGTTAGTTTTCTTTGCACGTGTATTATATTTTACACTTTCATAAATATTTTATTAGTCTGAAATCGTGCGTTGCACGTGCACGTCTACTAGTTTTTGAAAACACAAAACATAAAGAGAACCATGGAGACAAAGTTTTCTCCCTTGCGTCCATGCCTTTTATCGAATGATGATGACGATGATTATAGTTTTTTTTTGAAACGAAGGATGATGATTATAGTAGTCTCGACTATAAGGGTGTGATTCTGCTTGTAGATCGAGAGCGAAGATTCGATTTGTTTCACTGGGGCATCCTTATATACACGACGGTTACAAGGTCACTGGAAAGAGGCCATGATCATACCGAAGCCAACCATTTTTGCACTTTGGAGTCTGCACTTTTTGGATAGCTCCTATCTTATTGGATCAATATCTATGTCACGTTGATGTATAATGAAGCCCCCAACCTCCCAGCCAATGCAATGAAAACACACTTCAAAGGATTTATTTTGACTCCATATTACCTCATCCTATCGAAGGTTATGCGCAGATCGGTTAAATGAAATTCAGTGGCGCTAGGCGTTGGATCCATATTACCTCATTCTCTCAATTTTTTCAGGTTTTCTTCTTTTTTTCGTTTTTTTTCGTTTTTCACTTTTTTTGTTTTTGTTTTTATTTTATGTTTTCCCGTTTTCCTTTTTATGGATATTAAAAAAACTAGTTTTCAAAAATGTATAAGTATTTTAATATTAAAAAATTTGAACTTAAAATTGTTAAAACTTAAAAATGTATAAGTATTTATGTTTCCTTTTTTTTGTTCTTTGATTTTTTACATTTTGTTTTTTACTTTTTATGATTTTATCAAAATTTTGAATCTAAATTTTGTTCAGATTTGAATAAAATTAGATTTGAAAATTTGGACGATCCGCGACAAGAACAACGTGTCCGTTGGAGGCGATGACAGGGGCAACGTTAGAGAGGCCGAGGTGAAGGGGGAGTACGGTGGTCTGGATTAATCCATGTTCGACCTGTTTAACCAGAAATAAATTAGTTCAGTTTTCATTTTTCATTCAATTTGTAAAATATAAACCAAATATGAATAAAATTCATTGGTTTAGTTGAATTTCGTGTACATATTTTTTTGTGAAGCTACTTGACCATCTATTTTGACAATGTAAATGCTTTACATATTGTAAAGGCTTTCTTTTCATAATATGAATATATTTTAAACCATTGAATCCATATGGTGAATAATTTTTTAAAACCGCCATGAAAATTTGCAAACTGTTACGAAACCTGATGTATATCCCTGATCCTTGGAGGCCAAGGCCTATCCTTTCCTAGCTAAGCACGGATCGATGATCCTTGCTAGGCAAGGGAAATAGGATAAGGATGTGTGGGCTAAATACCTAAAATACCCTCAAGTGAAACTATAAATAGAAGGCATGAGAAGAGAGCTAGGATACACACAAGCTGATCATATTTGTACTACGTAATACAAATAATAAAGAGCTCCCAGTCTTCTCTCTATCTGGTGTCTTTCTTGTGTTCGTGTTCTTGTGTTTGTGCTCTTGTATATGTGGTGATTGGAAGCAAGTGTTGAACAACGTAGTTTCTCAACACGTTATCAGCACGAGTGCTCTCGATCAAAGGTATGTTGTTCAAAACTACTTGCTAATCACTCGGTGGATAATACAAGATGCTCGTTTGTTCTGCTGCTTCTAGTATTCTCGATCCTGTTAGCATGCATGATATAGCTTTGCACATGGATGTTGCCACACCATACTTGTGAGCAGCAAAACGTCCGGAGCCTGAAGCTCCACACCATGGCATCGCCTTGAATAGAAGGCTGGTGACGAGGTCACAACGCATCGGCGGCTCGACGTCTAGAGCCTACAGCTCTGTGTAAATATCCTGTGTGTGCCCAGACGGCCACGTTCGTCGCTATCGACGTCTGGAGCCTACAGCTCCGTGTATGTCACCTGCATGTGCCCAGACGGCCGCGTTCGTCGCTATCGACTTCATGACCAGAGCCTGAAGCTCTGCGCCACCGTATCACCTTGGACAGCGTCGTGCGCTTGCCGGTGGCGTCACTAGAAAACACTTAGCGAGCCTGACGTAGCAGCATCGCCTCCTCGCTGGCCAGAAGCCAAGACAAGAAGCTTATGTCAAGCTTACATGGCCACGGCCTTGCAAATTAAATCCTGAAGTATTTGATTAATGCATAAACATCTGGAACTGTTTACATACCAGTATTTACACTGTTAGCACTCATGACATGCACTTATTTACCTGAAGTAAATTGTTGCATGATCTAAATATACAGGAAATGTCGGGCATCAACTCCAAGGAATTTGCCGAGCTCGCCCTGGATGGCAGCAACTACCTCACGTGGGCTATGGATGCTAAGTTAAGCCTTACATCCATGTCTCTCAGTCATGCCATTAACCAGCCAGCTGGCACAAATGGTCCTTCTGCCGCTGAAAAGGCGAAAGCGCTGATCTTTCTGAGGCATCACCTCAATTCAGCGTTGAAGCTTGAATA
The DNA here is from genome assembly GCA_947311845.1 of Poa pratensis. Lineage (NCBI taxonomy): Eukaryota > Viridiplantae > Streptophyta > Magnoliopsida > Poales > Poaceae > Poa > Poa pratensis. The sequence goes on from CAMZMU010000038.1 coordinate 51,628,667, forward strand.
TCTGACTGAAGAGGATCCACTCACTCTTTGGCAATCCCTGAAGGATCGCTATGACCAGCAAAGGTCTGTTGTGCTTCCTCAAGCACGGAGTGACTGGTTAAACCTACGTTTTCAAGACTTCAAGTCTGTGACAGCATATAACTCTGCTTGCACCGCATTGTTTCCCTGCTCAGAATGTGTGGCCAGAAAGTCACTGATGCTGATATAATTGACAAAACTTTGTCAACGTTCCATCCCACCAACATGGTGTTGCAAGAGCAATACAGGCATGCCAAATATGCCAAGTACTCTGAGTTGATCTCTGTCCTGTTAGTGGCAGAAAAACAAAATGAACTTCTTATGAAGAATCATAGCGCCCGCTCAACTGGGACTATGGCTGTGCCTGAAGCACATGCGATCACTCAAAGTGTTGGGAGTTCCCATGGCCAAAAAGGACAAAGGGAACCAAGGATGGAAGGGAAAAAGGAGCAATGCATTCAAGGGCAAGGGTAGAGGAAGAGGAAAAGGCAAAGAAAAATTCAAGCTGATCCAGGTGCTCAGACTAGGGGAAAGCAAGGAAAATGCTTTAGATGTGGATGCGAGATCATTGGTCTCGCAACTGCCGCACCCCCAAGCACCTGGTTGAGTTATATCAGCAGTCCATCAAGGTAGCAACAAGCAGGATAATCACGAGTCCCACTTTGTAGAGCCTGCTGCTCTGCCGGACTCTAAGATGCTTGAAGACCTTCTTCTTGAGGAAAATCCTGGTAGTGATGATTTCAGCCTGGATGGTATCGATCTTCCTGCAGAAGATATGAATGTTGATATATATGGAGACCTGGCGTAATCTCCTAGCCTAATATATATTTCCGTCATGAGTTGTAATTCCAGTGTTATATAGTTCCTGCTGAACTTGGTCATGTAATAAGCTCCTGAAGAGCATAGTATTGTATTTTGCATTAGTGTAACTCTTGCTTAATATAAATTCCAGTATGTTATATGTTTATGCTCTTTCTAGTGGAGATGTAAATATGTCTTTTTACACAGTAAGGTGTATCGATCCATGGAGGAAGAGGAGATATGTCTTATAGACAGTGCCACCACAAATACGGTTCTTCGGGAGACCAAATATTTCCAGACTCTGACCAAGAAATTTGGAAATGTTATGACCATTGCCGGAAGCAATACTCATATTGTCGGTACCGGAAGTGCCACAATAGTTCTCCCTATGGGTACCCAATTAGTGATCAAGGATGCCTTGTTGTATCCTGAATCAAAACGGACCCTACTAAGCTTTAAAGCTATCCGTGCAAATGGTTTCCATGTGGAAACAAAGTCGAGAATGGTACTGAATACCTGATCATGACTAAATTTGACGGATCCAAAAGAAAGTGGTTGAGAACTCCCTTCCTTAGCATCAGGATTGTATTACACACACATAAAGCCCATAAAGGAATATGTTGCGCTGAAAACGATTTTCAGGAACCCAGAGTCATACAGGGTATGGCATGATAGACTGGGTCATCCTGGGTTGGGCATGATGAGGAAAATCATCAAAGGCTCTGTTGGCCATAACATAGCAACAAAAGACTTCCCAAATCCTGAAGATTTTATGTGCACTGCATGTGCCAAAGGGAAGTTAATCCTTAGACCCTCCACCTTGAAGGTGAAGGATGAATCGCCAATTTTCCTGCAGAGAATTCAAGGCGATATTTGTGGACCAATACAACCCTTGTCGGGCCCTTTCAAATATTTTATGGTCCTGATTGATGCCTCCACTAGGTGGAGCCACGTATGCCTATTATCTACAAGGAACCATGCCTTTGCAAAGCTGGTTGCCCAGATAATAAAACTAAGAGCAAATTTTCCGGATAGCCGGATCAAATCCATAAGGATGGACAATGCTGGAGAATTTACCTCCAAATCATTTGATGACTATTGCCTAGCTCTTGGCATACAAGTGGAGCATTCGGTTCCACATGTCCACACTCAGAATGGCCTTGCAGAGTCATTAATCAAAAGGATTAAATTGATTGCTAGGCCACTTTTACAGAACTGCAAGCTCCCAACTACTTGTTGGGGACATGCTGTGATGCATGCAGCAGCATTAATCCAGCTCAGGCCAACTGCATATCACTCTGCATCCCCCTTGCAGCTAGTGCGTGGGAAAGAACCAAGTATTTCCCATCTGCGAAGATTCGGTTGCGCTGTGTACGTGCCGATCTCACCACCTCAGCGTACCACCATGGGTCCTCACCGAAGTTGGGGGTCTATGTGGGGTATGAGTCTCCGTCTATAATCAAATACCTTGAGCCTATGACTGGGGATCTGTTCACGGCTCGGTACGCTGATAGTATTTTTAATGAGGACCATTTCCCGGCGTTAGGGGGAGAAATGTACCAAAAGAAATGCCAAGAAATTTCATGGAGTGCTGAGGGCCTCCAGTCCTTAGATCCACGCACTAGCGAAGCTGAACTTGAAGTTCAGAGGATCTTAAACCTCCAAAGGCTAGCAAATAATTTGCCAGAAGCCTTCACTGATCATAGTGGGGTGACAAAATCACATATACCTGCTGTAAATGTGCCAGAGAGAGTAGAAATAGCCCCGAAGGCTACTAACTCAAATTTGGGCCAAACCTCTAGGAAAAGGGGGAGACCTCTGGGTGCACGGGATAAACTTCCGCGGAGACGTCCGCAGAAACAAATTCCGTGCCAGATACGTCACACATTAAGTCAGTTGAAGAAGCTCAACCTGAAGTTGAGAAGCTCCCTGAAGTGAGCCATCCTGAAGATGAAATGCCCAGTGCAAAATCACGCGCAAATTGATTTTGGTACTGGGACATCGGAACACCCAGACTCAGTCGTTTTGGGAAAACATGACGAGCTGGTGAAAATGAATGATGAAATCAGTATAAATTATATTGATTCAGGAGAGTTATATAACAGAAAGACTACTATTGTCGACATATACTTTGCCTCAAAAATTGCTTCCGTTGAACTGGATCCAGAACCTAAGTCCATGGCAGAGTGCCAGAAGCACTCAGAATGGGTTAAATGGAAAGAAGCAATTGAGGCTGAATTGCGCTCGCTTTATCGGAGGAATGTGTTCGGCCCTGTAGTGCGAACTCCTCCTGGTTACCCCTGTTGGGTACAAATGGGTTTTCGTTCGGAAGAGGAATGAAAATAACCAGGTGGTGAGATATAAAGCGAGGCTGGTAGCACAAGGTTTTTCGCAGAGACCAGGCATCGATTACGATGAAACATACTCTCCTGTGATGAGTGGCATCACGTTCCGATATTTGATATCTATGGCAGCTAGCCTGAACATGCAAATGCAGTTGATGGATGTGGTGACCGCATATTTATATGGGTCACTTGACTCAGAGATCTATATGAAAGTCCCTGAAGGATTAAAGATCCCACATCCAAATGAAAATCGCAACATGTATAGCGTCAAATTGCAGAGGTCGCTATATGGGTTAAAGCAGTCCGGTAGAATGTGGTACAACCGGCTGAGTGACTTTCTCCTGAAGAAAGGTTACACCAATCATGATGATTGTCCCTGCGTATTCATCAAGAAATCCCAGAATGGATTCTGTATCATCTCAGTCTATGTCGATGATCTCAATATCATCGGAAACGCAGAGGACATAAAGGAAGCTATGTCTTACCTTAAGACGGAGTTTGAGATGAAAGATTTGGGTAAAACCAAACTTTGCTTAGGCCTGCAGTTTGAGCACCTCCCTGAAGGAGTCTTTATACACCAGTCCACCTATACAAAGAGGGTCCTTGCAAAATTTAACATGGATAAATCTCACCCTCTAAGAACCCCCATGGTCGTAAGATCCCTTGAAGCGGATAAAGACCCATTCAGACCTTGTGAAGAAAATGAGAAAGTTTTGGGACCTGAAGTTCCCTACTTGAGCGCCATTGGAGCACTAATGTACCTTGCGAATTGCACTAGACCTGATATTGCATTCGCAGTAAACCTCCTAGCTAGGTATAGTGCTGCCCCAACCAGAAGACATTGGGTTGGCGTCAAAACTGTCCTCAGATACCTTCAAGGTACCCAAGATCTTGGATTGTTCTATAAAAGAAACCAAGACTTGTCCATGGTGGGATATACGGATGCTGGCTATATGTCCGATCCCCATAATGCCAGATCACAGACTGGATTCGTATTTCTCTGTGGTGGTACAGCCATTTCTTGGCGGTCTTTCAAACAGACCCTGGTAGCCACGTCTACAAACCACTCAGAGATAATTGCGATGTACGAGCCGCACGAGAATGTGTTTGGCTGAGACGTATGACAAGTCACATCCTGAAGTCATGTGGACTCAATGTCATCGATACCCCAACCATTATCTATGAAGATAATGATGCCTGTGTTGCACAAATGCAGATGGGCTATGTTAAGAGCAATCTCACTAAGCATATTGCTCCTAAATTCTTTACCCTCATGAGCTCCAGAAGAGTGGGGAAGTAAAGATCTTGCATACTAAGTCATGTGAAAATCTTGCTGATTTATTTACAAAGTCTCTACCTCCACCTAGTTTTCTCCGATGTGTTCACGGCATTGGTATGAGACGACTTAGAGAGATGCAAGGTTTAGGGGGAGCCCTGAACCATAGCCCATAATATGAGATCTTAGAACTCATATTGATCCCGAAGATCAAAACTAATCCTGAAGATAAGTTGTTGTACTCTTTTTTCCTTAGTGACTTTTTCCCACTGGGTTTTGTCACGCAATGTTTTTAACGAGGCAACAAGTGCAACATAATATGCGTGTGCAATGTACTCTTTCTCCGTCGATCCTTTTTTCCCACTGGGTTTTTGGGAGGAGTTTTAATGAGGCATGTGCATTTCGCGGTATAAACCCAAGGGGAGTGTTACGAAACCTGATGTATATCCTGATCCTTGGAGGCCAAGGCTCTATCCTTGGAGGCCAAGGCCTATCCTTTCCTAGCTAAGCACGTAGCATCCTTGGATGCTAAGGATCGATGATCCTTGCTAGGCAAGGGAAATAGAATAAGGATGTGTGGGCTAAATACCTAAAATACCCTCAAGTGGAACTATAAATAGAAGGCATGAGAAGAGAGCTAGAATACACACAAGCTGATCAGATTTGTACTACGTGATACATACAAATAATAAAGAGCTCTCAGTCTTCTCTCTATCTGGTGTCTTTCTTGTGTTCGTGTTCTTGTGTTTTTGTTCTTGTATATGTGGTGATTGGAAGCAAGTGTTAAACAATGTAGTTTCTCAACACAAACCTCAGGATTTTTCTCGGTAGGGTGTGCGGAGCGACTAGTCCACAAAAACTGGTGGTTTTGGTGAAGCCAACCACAAAGACGCGTGTGGTGGCTGTCTAGACAAGAGATGAGTCGTCTTATACACGGCACTGACATGCTGTAGGTGGATGATTGACGCAAAGGGAGATTTTAGACTTCCAATTGCCATTCTCGCGGGCGACGCCGGCCGCCGTCGAATCCAATTGCATCGCCGCAGCCGGAGGACGCCCGCGCCCGCTATCTGTCACCAGGTCAGCTTTGTTCCGTCGATCATTAAACACCACCAGCTGCTTGCATGCTTAATCGACGCCCAACATGACACCACCACCACAGCCCCAAGCAGTTCTGACGGGAGGTGAATTTATTTTGCTAGCTATTAGTTCATGGTTTTCAAGCAGCAGTAGCAGCAGCTCATTCCTGTCAGCTCGATGACATACAGTGTTAGTGTTTGCTGAACACGTCATCTTGTGATTAATTGGGATGTTGCTATAGTCGCATCGCGTTCCTGTACGTGATTAGCTGTCAAGAGTGGCTAAACGATTGAACCACCCAAGCTGAACAAAAAAACCATGTACGTACAAAATATGATTGCTTCAAGTTAAAAGTTACTGCTCAATTTCAGATAATTTTATTAATGCATTTTACTGCTCGATCTCATAGGGGCGGATCAGGGGGGTGCTAGCAGGGGTCCGACCCCCCCCCCCCCCCCCAATTGTTTGGCCCCCCTAAAAAAAATACAGCAGGTCCAATACTAGTACGTCTATGTATACTGCGCTAATGGCCGTACTAATTATTATTAGTTTTACTTAAGCCCAATTGCAAGTGGTAGTGCATGCAAAGTCCAACTATAACAGCCCACTAGGGAATTAGCGCGGCAATGCCGCGCCTGTTTGATAAATTTTGTATATTTTTTGTTGTTGTGGAAGTTGTTGAAATATGAATGCTATTTTAATGCGGAAAAGTTTGCGCTTAAAAGAATGTTTAGACTTTGAAAATTGGCCTCGTTGGAACGTATTCAATTTTGTATTATTTTAATGTTAACAAAATGAGAAGATTTGGAAAGGTTTTGAAATTTTGAAGTATGTAAATGTGAAATTTGGTTTGAAATGGTGAAATAGATTCTAAACTTTCGAGAATTTGGGTTTTAGTCAAATTCTAATTCTTTTTGTGATTACGAAATGATCAGTTTTGAAAGGCGTGTAAATTTTTGAAATGTTTAAATTTGTAATTTGAGTTGGAATGCTCAAATACGTTTAGGACAATTTGAAGTATTCGAAGTTATTTGATAATATTTCCTATATTTTGTCGATGGGTATTTATAGAATTTTTAGCAAATTGGAATGTTGTAATGCGGTGATTTTTTGTTGGCATTTATTTGAGTTGGACACAAAAAGTTATGAATTTTACAGAGTTTGCCTTTTTATGTAATTGAAATTGAATTGCAATTTTGGAAGTTTTGAATTTTGGACATTTAAATGGAGATGAAGTCCATATTGTAGAAATGGATGTTTTAGTTTTCGTGCGCAAACATGTTTAAAAATTTTGTAAACATGCACGAATTGGTCATAATAGGTAGAATGCTTTTTTTTTAACATTTCGGTATGTTGAATTTTAAAAGTTATTGGGTTTGTAAATTGGTTAAATTTCTTGCTATATTGTGTGACTGAATTTAAATTGTAGTTTTGAATTTTGCACATTTAAATGGAAAGAAAGTCCATATTATACAAATGGACGATTTGTTTAAATTTTTTGTAAACATTGTTTGAAAATCTGACAGTGGGACCCACTGTCAGGAATTTAGTAATTGCTGGAAACCGGACGGTGGGACCCATCTGGCAGTGACTGGCGAGTGCTGAGCTGACGTCACACCGATGGCAGCAATGGACGCGGCGGCGGCGTGGACCACGCCGTGGTCGATTGGAAGCGAGAGGCGACACGCCGATCGCTGCGTTCGACGCGCGCGAGCGCGCGGAGCCGGGTAGTGGCGGCGCTGGGTCGAAAAGGTGACCGGAGACGCCAGGATCGACGACGGAAACAGGCGGCTGGAGGAGACGAAGAGGAGGACGGCAGCGTCGAATCCGGGCATCCCGGCAAGAGATCTTCGGCGAGGAGGTAGAGGACACGCCGGTGGAAACCGTGGTGGCCTTCGATCTGTCGGGCGAGGCGCGGAGGGGCGGCGGAGCGCGGCGGCGGGGGCGGCGATTTCCTGCCGCGCGAGAGAGGAAAGAGAGGAGGGAGACGTCTGCGGACGCTTTTGCTCGGAGGCCCCTGGGGTTTGCGAGATTTGCGATTGGGTCCTTCCAGGGTTTTTTTTGCAAAGTGCTGTGGTTGTTTCTGTAAAGTGGTGCACCAAAAAGCGTGCGAATGCGACGTGTCGACAGACGGTTGGTAGAAATTGACGTGCTACAGTAATACTGTAGCGCTACAGTGCTCTGCGGGTTTGTGATGCGTTCTTTGCCGTAAGATGGGAGGATCGGACGGCCGTCGTTTTCCGGGCGACGTGGGCGCTGGAATTGAGGCTTAATCCGTCCTACTTTTATATATAGTAGGGATGTGCGTGCATATCCACCTACATGAATCGATCATGGAGTTCTGATCGTGTGCTCTTGTTGTCTCTCCTTTCAATCAGATCGATCGATGAATCTCTCCGCCAAGGTTTTGATTGGCACCTTGTCTAACGCCGGCTATGATGGCCGCGCGGCGACCTTCGTTGCTCGCTTGACGTACACGAGATACATAATCCCCCCTATTCGCTTCAGATTTACTACAATTGATTAGTTCAAAATTTGTGAAAAACAGGCAATTTCTTTAGCCTCAGATCTGCATACTACTATATTTTTTTGGGATCAGAGTCATTGGTGAATGATGATAGAAGAGGCATATATCTATATAATTTGTGAAAAAATAGATAAAAAATTACGGTTTTCCTGATCGATTTAATGTTTAAGATCATTTCTATTCATATAGCATTTTTTTTTACAAACATATATTGGTGATTTCGGTTTAGACTTCGTCACCACTGCCCCCTATTCAAATCCTGGCTCCGCCCATCTCAACCTTCACACTTGTGTACGAATCGTTATCTAGAATTGTACGTAACCACGTGAATAAGTAATGATCTATTCGCACATATATTCTTGGTTTAAAGACTTAACAACCTTCATGTACTACTAGAAAGATTAAATCATTCATTCACTGATTATCGTGATGCAACATGCTTTCTTCAGCAGGCCCCTCTCTACATCAACGATTATTTGTGATTATACTGTTAAGTGGTGCAATCAAGATTTAGTCTGGTGAGCTAAGAGATCTAGCAAAGGAGATGGTGGGAGCAGTGGTGAGCGTGGCGACTGGTGTGATGAACCCCCTCATTTGAAAGCTTGCCGAGCTCGCAGGCGACGAGTACCTGAAGCTCACAGGGGTGAGGGGGCAGGCGGCCTTCCTCGAGAATGAGTTCAGTGCTATGAATGTCGCCCTTCAGAAGCTGGAGCTCATGGATGAGCTCGATCCAGCAGTAAAGGATTGGAGAGACCATGTCAGGGAGATGTCTTACGACATGGAAAACTGCATCAATGACTTCATGCGTCAATTGGGAAGCAAAGATGTTGAGGCAGGCTTCGTAAAGAGAACCACTAGGCGTCTCAAGAGGCTGCGGCAGCGCCATCAGCTTGCCACCCGGATTGAAGAGCTTGAAACTCTTGCAATGGATGCAAATGCTCGACGGGAGAGGTACAAGATTGATGATTGGAAGCCTAGCTCTAGCTCCGTCGTTGTTGACCCACGGCTGCAAGCAGTTTATCAAGAGGCAGCCAACCTTGTGGGTCTTGATGGCCCAACGGAGGAGCTATCCAGTTGGTTGATGGATGCTCAGAAGAAACTCAAGGTGCTGTCCATTGTGGGATTCGGAGATCTTGGGAAAACTACACTTGCCAAACAGTTGTATGACAAGTTTAGAGGGCAATTCCATTACAAGGCATTCTTTTCTATTTCACAAAAACCAAATATTGAAGTGCTTCTCAACTGTCTAGAAGCAAAACTTGAAATGACCCCATCTTCCCATGCTCGTGAGATTGAACACGTCATTGAAGACATAATGGAACATCTAAAGAACAAGAGGTAACTGTTTTTTTTTCTAATAATCACTTGCGTGGGCGGCTAATCATGTTAAATGTTCAGTAATGTTTGTATCTACGCCTCTAGTGAAAATACTTCTTTCAACTATGGACTGCAATATGTTCCTTAGGTGCTACGTGCTACATGTATCTGAAGTTTTGATTTACTTTCCTCATTCAGTATTCGAACACAATCATTGTATCCCTGTTGTAAAAGGATTTGTACATAATTAAAATCCAAACGCCTGCTACGCATACGTGAGAAAGTTAACTGAATACAAAAGAAGAGAGATATACTCATAGCATGTCAAATGATGATCAACATTCCCTTTTTAGACAATCTTATTTAGACAAAATATTATATGGCGCTCCTAGTTTAGTTCTATAAAGAATAGACTCCTTGAATATACATTATTAATATAATCTTGTTCTTGAAATACTGTACTCGTATTTTTTGTATATAACCCATGCAAACAACTCCACAGATACCTTATTGTGGTTGATGACTTATGGGATCAATCAATATGGAATGTTATTAGTCGAGCTTTTCCAAATGAAGGTAATGAGAGTAGAGTGATAGTGACAACAAGAGTGGAAGCTGTGGCCGGCATAGCTTGTCACAATGATAAGGAGTGCATCTACAGAATAAATCCCCTCAACGAACATAACTCAAGAATGCTATTCTTCAATAGAGTATTTGGATCTAGTGATAGGTGTCCATCTTATCTTGAAGAAGTATCAGCTGACATTCTGAAGAAGTGTGGCGGACTGCCACTTGCAATCATCACTATAGCTAGCTTGTTGGCTAGTAAAGAAGGATCAAGGAGTAGTTGGGAGAATATAAGAAGTTCTATGGGTGCCGGTCTCATATAAATCCCACTTTGGACGATATAAAAAATATACTGAATCTCAGCTACATGCATCTTCCTCTTCATCTGCGAGCTTGTTTTTTGTATCTTGGTATGTATCCTGAGGACGAGGAAATTTTGATGTCTGAGGTGATTCGGGAATGGGTAGCTGAAGGCCTTGTCAGCAATTTGCATGGACCAGAGTTGATTGAAGTTGGCAAGAGTTATTTCAAGGAACTAATTAATAGGAGCATGATTCAGCCTGTTCTAAGTTGGGAGGATGGAGAGCTGGAGTCTTGCAGAGTACACGATATAATGCTTGATTTGATCCTAAGCAAGTGCACGGAAGATAATTTTTTAAGTGTGGCATCTAGTTCTCAAGACATCACGAAACTTGAAGGCTGCAAATACAAGGTTCGCCGATTGTCCCTGATGTCCATGTCTAGTGGTGCAACAGAGAAAGTCAATATTGGTCCTACCTTGCTGTCACATGTTCGAGTCTGTGCATGGACTAGGAACTCCATGCCCCAACTATTGTTGTTCAAATATCTCAGGGTGCTCACCCTAAACAGCAACGATAGAGATTTCACAATTGACCTTACTAGTATCAACCAATTGTTTCAACTAAGGTATTTGAAGGTTGGCGTACCCAGTGGTCACATAGAGCTCCCATCTGCACTGAGAAGACTTGTTTATTTGGAGACGCTGGACCTAGATGCCTATTTAAAAAACAGCCTCCCATCAGATATCGTTCACTTACCCCGCTTGTCCTATCTGCATCTTCCAACTTATGCAGCTATCCAAGGGGTCAAGAATATGAAATCATTACGCCATCTGTGTAATTTTGACCTGGAAAACAACTCAGAGAAGGAAATTAGAGGTCTTGGCGAGCTGACCAACCTGTGCGAGTTGACTATTCATGGCGTCGTGGATACGTCAAAAGTTGATGCTTTGGTATCATCTCTTGGAAAGCTCTGTAACCTTAAATGTCTAGACACTGATTGGACCTTTCTTACGGGCTCGGGTAACCAGTTGGGTTTATTATCCAATACTCCTTTTAAACATATCGAGAAGCTTAAGCTGCACAATTGGGAGTTGCCTAGAATCCCCAAATGGATGGGTGATCTCCATTGTCTGCATGTCCTGCTCGTGCATGCTATGGAGACGTCGACTGAGGATATTCATGCTCTTGGAAAGCTGTCTTCTCTCTTCTACCTCCAATTCAGATTGGACGAATTACTGGAGGACGGGTTGTATTCGGCATGGGAATATTCCCTGTTCTAGAGAAATTCGACTTTCGGCCTTCTAGCGGGGATGTTACTGCGTTATTGTTGTTCGAGGAAGGGGCTATGCCCAAGCTACAAACCTTCGAGCTCTGGATCATTGATGGGTGGGGCGGCAGTACACCAGTCGGTATGGAGCACCTGATACTCCTCGAGACAATTCGTTTGATTGGGACCCCTAATGGCAACAAATCCTCATGGACTAAAGATGGTGTAGTCTCTGCTTTCACTAAGGCCACACAACTGCACCCAAACCATCCTTCTGTTTCAATGGGATAACTTTTTTCGCTGGAATATGAAGTTTAGTTTGACAGGTTCCCCTAGTTCTCCAGCCCTGTAAATACTCTGCTATCAAACTAATGCAATCATGCCAAAAGTTCTGTGCCGATCTTTTTTTTTTTTTGAAAAGCCCACGTATATTCAACAAAGTACTACGTACACAGTACACAGTACAAATACAGAAAAGGAACTGGTCCTGATGCTAGCTCTGATTCCCCTGTGCCGATCTTTCTATTCTGGTACCATATCAAATTAATGTTGCATGTTTTCAGATTAAATAGGGTAAAAAACAATTACAGTGCATTTCAAATGCCATTCTCTAGGTTAATCGATTTCTTCTTGTGATCAAGAGAGAATGTACATCAACAACTAGCTAGTGCTAGACTGTTTGGAAGGAGACGGTGGAGTTTGGCGGGTTGTAGAACTGGACGGAGCGGCCGTTGAGCGGCTGCGGCGGGCGGTTGTCCTTGTGCGGCAGCGGCGCCGTCAGCAGCTCCAGCTGCTCCGCGCTGAGCTCCCGCACCTCGCCCAGGATGCTCCAGGTCACATGCTCCGTGCACGGCGGCGTCGTCAGCGACCCCACGTACCGGAAGTAGCTGCCCGTCCGCTTCTGCAGCGACTTGAGCTCCACCACCCCGGCCGACACCCGGGGCGCCGTCTTCAGCGCACGGAGGTGCTCCTCCAGCTGGTCGTAGAACGCGTCGGGCTTCCCGATCTTGTAGAGGATGCCGATGACGGCGAGGTGGCCCTCCTCGTTGGCGTGCACCAGGTGGAGCTCCAAGGGAAAGCGCTGCCCGTTGATGGTGTGCTCCGACGGCGAGTGCCAGTGGATCACCTTGAACTTGTACTCCTCCTCCGCGCCGCCGTCGGCCTCGCTGCGGACGTGGATGGTGCCCGGGCACACGGCGCTGCCGTCGTGGTCGAAGGTCATGGTGATGTCCTTGCCGTTGTTGAGGAGGGTGGCGTTGGTGGGGGCGTAGACGCGCGTGAGGTTGTCGAGGTTCGGGTTGGGGACGGCGTCGGCGGTGACGATGTCGACGGGGGACTGCTCCTTGCCCTCGCCGCACGACTTGTAGGCGGGGCTCAGCTTGCCCCAGTTCTCCGGGCCGTCGATGCTCATCGTGTTGTAGCTGAAGCTCGGGCCGCCGGCGACATCGCCGTCTGCATTGTTGCAGTTCCATTCAGTGTTCAAATCATTCATCAAATCCACTAGCATTATGTTGCATTTTCTCCTTCAGTTGTTCGATCATTCACCCAGTCCAATCCACAATTTAGTACCCCCTCCGATCCCAAAAAAAGGTCGCTGGTACAGGTATGAAGTTGTGCCTCGTAATTGCAACTCCCCCGACACTTCATAACGGATAGTAGAGTTTTTACTTACGTGAGACAGCGACGGCGAGAGAAGAGGCGAAAACGACGATGCCCAAGATCATGGCACGACAAGAAGCCATTGGGTTAATTCGATCTCGAGGTTTCCTTACTCCCTTGGTTTAGAACACATACGGAAGAAAATGGAGGTAGCTAAGATGCATGTGAGCCTGTCATGCCTAAATCAGTTTGCGGTCAAGCACTCAAGCGTGAAGAGATCCTCATCGCCTATATTTGAAAATGACTAAAAATGGACCCACAGTCAAACATGTCTATTTTTAAAATACTCCTAAATACATCAGCATCCATTCATTCATTCATTCACTCATGATATAGTACTTCATATATAAGCTCACCCATCAACAAAATAGACTTGACTGAGGAATTTTTTCATCAAGCCTTTACTCGTAGCAGATACTACAAGGAGAATAATAATTTTAATAGTGTTGCTCTGCTCTCCGCTGCCTAGCTAACAGTTTTACAAGCTTAATTCATCCATAATTTGAGGGCCCTATCTTTACCACCAGACACGACCTTCTCGCCGTCGGGGCTCCAGTCCACGGCGTAAACCTCGTCCGCGTGCCCTGGCAAATCTTGCTTCAGCTTGCGCGCCCGGATGTCCCACACCTCAATGAAGGATCAAAACACACAACACGTGCTTCAGCAGAGTATTCTTCAGCTTCCTCTAAATACAATAAACGCATTTCAAAGTGGATACCTTTAGGGTTGAGTCCTTGCTCCCACTCAGTAGAAGCCTACTGTCGGCGGACCAGCTAAAAGAGAGACATAGATTATGTTAGGCATCAGGTAAGTCGGGGATCGACGCGAAACTGGGAACAACATAGAGAAAAGGCTGCTGCTGACCTAATTTGGTACACATCCGCGACGTGCCCTCTGAAAGCCGCAACGAATTTGCCAGTAATGCCGTTCCACAGCTTGACGGACTTGTCAAAGGAGGCGCTCGCCAGCCACTGCCCGTCAGGCGAGAAGTAGACATGGTTTACCACCTGCTCACCAGCAAAACATACAACAGAAACATTTCTAAGTTACCAACCAAGAGAGTTACCATGGGCTTGCCTGCTCAAATACCCTAGTGGACAGTGTACAGAAAGTTCTAATGGTTTCAACAAAGTTCTGTTTCTTTCCGAATGATTTTGGATGGAACAAAGTCTTTAAGTTAATGGAAGCGATTCATTGTTGGTATCAAGTTACAGGAGGTGGGAACACAAAATAGTTCTACTATCTGCTACTCTCAATCCCCATAGAGCCGGGAAAGAGATCCAGATATCCCCAGAAGTAGTAGAAACACATGGATATGGAAGTAAAAGGGTTTGTCTTCTGTAGAGCAAATGAGATGAGATACTATACCTTCTGATGACCAGTCATGCGAGCTTTCGGCTGTTTACTAACTGTTGGTTCCCAAAGAAACATGGTGAAATCATCAGAACCAGAGACTAGCCTCTCTGGAGCATTGCCCCTCATCTTCTCGTATCTTGCAAGAGCTGCCTAAATATGCAAAACTCTCAGTTCTCAAGAGTCAATTACTTCCAAAATATACCATAACTCCAATAGAATTAAACAGAACCTAATTGTCATTCTAGCGAGCACAAAGAATAAAAATAACAAAATATTAGCATCAAATTTGTATCACATGGCAAAATACCTCTTTCATTTCCTCTGGAGTTGAATATGTCTTCCGGGTATGGTCAAATGCCCCAGTGCGGAGAACATATTCTGTGCTCAAAGCGAGCGAATTTACCCAGTGCCCATGACCCTGAACATGTAAATGAAGAACAAGTCGAAATGAGTATGAAAAGTAAACACGGGATAGTTTCATCATAAAAGAACACGGATAGCTGATTTGGTAATGTGATAACAAATCACAGAAAAATAACGTCAAATGCCCGCTGAAATCACAATAAATGAAAAACATTCAACAAACTTGATCCACCTACGATAGAGCTCACGACTCACAACCTGAAGTCTCTACTTTGGTATTTGCGAGTAGATTGGTCATGATGTATATATTCAACATTAAAATGCAAATAAAAGGCAGAGTTGAGAAACCAAAGGAAGATCTACTGATTGCATGCCGTCACGTAAGCTTTTAGGGTTAATTTGATATGTGTCATTGCTAACTTGCTTCTTCGAGAATTGCCGCTGCAAAAACTAACTTACAGAAAATGTCACTGCCAACACTTATATAAAAAAACAATAGAAGATATTATTTGCAGAGGAATTTTTCATAAGTCGTTTTCTGCAGTGGAATTTTACGATTGGAGAAAGTTGGTTGAAATTAGCATACTGATACCATGCACGGGTACTCATACACACCAAACGAAGAACCGCAAAACAACAAACAAGATCGCATGGATTAGAATCTGATACTCTAGTGCACCTTAGTCGGTATCCTTTGGTGTTCCACTCCACCCAGGGAAGAAGTTATGTGTGTTGAAACTTGAAACCCTATACCTTGATATGGCAGTCTAGGGGAACCTAACGCCCAGCTATCCTAAACTTCTTCTGATATATCCGTGTTTTAACAGGGCGGAAACATGGACAGTATATCTCTTTGTAAACTTGTAACAAGAAGTTGGGTCAGAAACTGGTTAAACAGATTCAGTCACAATTACCAGTATAAGCCAGCAAATTATCTGAATATTCATGTACGAAACAATCTTTAAAGGAGAAGACTGAAATGGGTATAAAACACTCAATTTAACTCCTTGAGAATAATCCTTGTGTTGTGAATGCAAGTTTTAAATATCTATAAGCAATATAGGAACACCGTTGCAAATAAAACAGACTAGAGCATGATTGAATGTTTAGATAACAAAGCAAGCAATGAAGGAATTTCTGCCAAAACTCAATGCTGGTATTCACGTACCATTGTACCAATCAGCAAAAAAAGTTGGATTGTTATTGATTATTCAGACAATTGATTGAGAGCCTTTAATGTAGTTACACAAGTTGGAGAAATTCTACTTTGAAGACAACAATATGATCTGACTTGAAGGGCATACATACATGAAAATCATCAACTTTCCTTATCGTGCATATTCATTTGCAGATGACTATACTTTGAATTGTTGTTAACATTACCTGCAGGGTTTTCACCAACTTCCCCTGGGTCGTTTCCCAGACTTTGATTGTACAATCTTCAGAACTGCAGTAGAAAACATTTTCTTTCAGAATTGTATATGTAAACTACAGCAAGAAGTGGAGAAACTGGTAAAGCATATCATCAAACGGCATCATGATGACGCCATAAGCACTTATGGTCAAGGACATAAATAATTCAGAATATGATGGACTTCAGTCATCTATCGTGTTGGGTTTGTCATTTAAGAATGAATGAAAACAACAAGGAGTTGATGAACCAGCAAAAGCAATCAGATCCTGAGGTAGATAAAGGCCTACCCGCAACAACATATATGCTTACTACAACTACTAGTCTCCTACAACATGGTACATCAAGTCAATATTAGTAAATAAGGGAACTGACTGACTGCTCCAAGTATAATTATACAGCTAAGCTTACACCTCATCTTCCACACATCAGAAATCAGAACAAAAGTGATGTTACTACACAATATTATCTGTATGTATTAGTTCACATGTACGGTTTCCTTTTTTAGCAAGAAGATAAAGGACTACAAAAGTAATAATCTTACCCTGTATATATCAGACCGTCTCCACCCCACTTGACACAGGTCACAGCATTGGTGTGACCTGCAAGAGAAATGACACACTTCCTCGTGGTAATGTCCCAGATACGTGCATCGCCATCTTTACTTGCACTTACAAAACGGCGGGAAGGAGATTGCAAATGTACCGGCTCCCAAGATACAGCAGTAATCCACTTTCGGTGTCCCTATTGTAAAAGAACACAACGAATAACTAAAGGTAGGGAGAGTGAAACATCTGCAGGATCTAAATTTTACATCGATATCTCCTTTCTAGCAATCTGCATATGGAAATCCAATCTACTACGAAACAAACAAACTTGTAGTTCTCATAAACTAGCATCTGTTTCTGTAAATGGTTTACAGAAATTTCTCATTTTACAGTTGGCATATGCAGTGTGAAATGATGTGATATGCAAATGGATAGATGGGACAAAGTATTATTCTGTCTTGCCGTAGATTCTAGATGTCAACGAATAAAGAATATGCAACATCCAATCTTACAGTTAGAGCAGTTCCCAACTGATTCCCTGTTTTTGGGTCCCATAGTATAAGTTCTCCTGACTTGCTTCCACTAACAAGATGTTTCCCATCAGGTGACCATGCAATGCAGAGTACCCAATTCTTGTGGCCTACAAAAACACGGTTAATTTTTAACTTTCAAGGTTCTGACAATATCACCAAAAAGAGTACATATGCGCCGAGAGAACTAACTAGAGAGCCCAAAGAGTCCCAGAAGACATGAAAGGCACAAATACATTTTATTATAGTGTTGCAAGACAAGGAAATATGAAGTTCCATTAGAATATCAATATAATGTAACAAATAGTTCACTATACAATGCATAATTACAAGAAATATCATGTGATCCTTTACTAGCTTCAAAGCCTCTAGGTCATTGATTTGTCTAAAAATAACTTAAACGGAAATGATCAAGTGTGTGACTATTATATCGCTACATCAAGCCTCTCTTATCCAGTACTTGTTCCATTGTATTAGAGAAATCATAGGCGTGCTATTAGAAGAGGTTCATTCCAATCGGTGATTTATAGACTAGATTGATAACCATGTCAAGACCAAACTCCAAAGAAACGTTATTACAGGAGGACCAAAATTAAGCTAAGAGCAGGCTGACTAGAAGTAACAAAGAAAGCAAGATTCTAAGCATTCACCTTTACATGTGAACATTGGGGTCTGCGTGTTGAGGTCCCAGAACCGAACAGTGGTGTCACCTGAGCCACTAGCCAAACATCTTCCGTCAGGGCTGAAAGAGACGGCCAGTACAGCTTCTGTGTGGCCTGCAGATGGTAAGATTGCATACTGATCATTCCATGGTTGTATAAAAAAGTCAAAGTCGATAATACAAAATCCTGGCTTTATGCTGGGTTATTGACTCATCATGCATACATTCAGTAATGCCATACTTGTGAAATCAGTATTATTCACATGCCTACCTAGCAGTTTGTTCCAGCAAGCAAAATTCAGTACTATTCTTATGCCTACAAGCAGTAATGGCATACTTGTGCAACTCACCTTCGAGTATGCTGCTATATGTTGTCTAGTGCATCAATCATTACTAAGTAAACAACTAGCGTCTGAACTTATGGTTATGTTCTAACAATATGACTAGATCAATTCTTCCAAAATCTAAAATTTGGCTGGCAACATTAAAACCGATGCTACCCTTAGTTTCAGCTTTGACTGTCAGGTTAAACATAGCAGCTTCATGAGAGATGCCTCCTACAGCACACCCACTTACAGCATGAAGCACATAAATTTATGACAACTTTAACTGTTTCATCGTAATCCTGTGCAAAAAATCAAATGCCGGCAAAGAGTGAGCACTAATCCTAAGCTTGAAACCTTAAACCTGAACCAACACAATTCGTTCACAAAAAAGGGTAGTGTCTAAGGGCAATGCTCTGCTCCCTTAGAAATATACAAGAAGAACCATGCTGAACAAAGAAACAAAGAAACAGGATGCAGAGATGGAAAGTACCGGCGATGGTGGCGGAGCAGCGGTTGACAGGCCTGATCCGGAAAACCGCCTGCGGCTGGTAGACGATGCGCAGCGTGACCTCGACGTTGGCTTCATTCATTCATTTGACAAGAGAAAGCACAGGGTCACATGTGATTCCAGCAGGCACACAGCTGGTGCAGATGAAACCGAATTAGCGGCTCATGTTGCGGGTGCTCACCGTTCTTGTGCTGCATGTAGGCGCCGAGCTGCACGGCCAGCTCCTCGTCGGCGATGTAGAAGGCGTACGGCAGCTTGTCCTCCTGTAGAAGCAGAGCAACGGTATCAGGTCAACTACTACTATATGCTTGTAGCTGTATCATGTGTGGATGGCCAAAACGGGATGAAGAATGGACAGTGTGCATAGCTTGGTGAGAAGCAACATGGCATGATTTTGCGCGTGTTTCATGTCTTAACGAGTGGAGTAGCACTCTTTCGGAGGACGATTCTATCTCGGGGTTTACTGCTACTAGTACCAAATATTAGAGTGAGCAGATGAACTCTTCTTAGTACCATCCTTATGTTCGGCGAGAAGGAACTCAGTGGAATAGTATGAACAAAACGGTGGTGGAGAGTCGATACGTACGTTGTGCAGGAGGTGGTTGACGATCTCCTGGAGCTGCGTGGGGCCGACGCTCTGCGGCAGGTAGACCGCCGCGCCGAGGTTCTCCCCCTCCGCGCTCACCAGCTGGCACATGACGCTGCTAGTGCCGGACGGCGGCGCCGGCGCCCGGTTGTCGTCCATCTCTCTCTCTCTGTACTCGCGTGGCGTGGTGGCGGCGGGGCGGTAGAGGAAGAAGAGGAAGACGAGAGAATATGTCTGGTCGAGTCGTTGGTTGGTGATAAGAGAGGCCGGACGTCCGGCCCATCCCGTCCGGCCCACCTACGTGCTACTACACGGCCGAGGTTTGAACGAAGAGGAAGGAAGGAACCCTAGGTGAGGTGAGGTGAGCCGCTCCGCCCTCGTCTCCGGCCGCCTTCCTTCCATTCGATTGCGACCACCGCCGCCGCCGCCTGAATTCGGAATGGCGGCCGCCGGACCGACGCTCGAGTCCCTCGTCGACCGTGAGTACCATCTCCTCCTCCTCCTCTTCAATTTCAATTCCGCTCCATGAATCAACCATCTCACTTGTCTGTGTTTGTTTGTTTGTCCGGAATCGAATCGGCAGAGGTGATCTCCGTCATCACCAACGACGGCCGCAACATCGTGGTAAGCCTACTCTCATCTCGCCGCCCGCCTCGGCGACCTGCTGCTACTGACGTCTGAATCGGCGGCTCTGCTTATTGTTTCAGGGGACTCTTCGGGGGTTCGACCAGGCCACCAACATCATCCTCGACGAGTCCCACGAGAGGGTCTACTCCACCAAGGTAGTATCTACTCGCTCCCTCGCTCTCCTTGCCTCTTCTCCCCCTCTGGCTCAAGTTCGTTTGGGGGAATCTTGTGACATGCCATCCTAGCTAGTTTTATCTGACACGTTCTTTGCGATCGCTAGTACCATTGTATGTATACACACCTTCTCGTCAAACTTTGCAACAATTGCTCTCACTCTAAAACCAAGACTCGTATTGCCTAGTCTCGACAAGCATACGCCCGTTGCATGTTTTTTCTTCTTGTAAAATGCTGTCATTAGTTCAGTAGAGCACAGCTCTAGAAATATAGATGATGCTTCAACATCAGATAGGCCTTAAGGAAGGGAATTTTTGCTCTATTTTACATTTTGCATGGATTCCCGCAGCGCTATAGCATGCTTACGCTGTAGTTGAACACTTGATACATGTGATTAGTAACAGACCGATATACGGTTTTTATTTCTCTCGTATCTGTGTATCGCTGAATGCCAAGTTTGCATATCGATTAAATTGTACTTGCGTAACTTCAGTTTTCCACAAGTCGCCCTTTTATTGTGACTTCCGCATCTGGATCCTTTTTTCCTTTGTTTGCTCATATCGTTATGAGTTTCACAGTCTATATTTTTTCCCCATAGTTTCTGAGGCTGCATTTTAAGGTTTTCGCTACGAGTCATAGAGTAGTTGCTCTGTTTTATAATAATTCCTAACGTTGTTGAGTTGGTTGTTTTCGGTTTTGTATGTGAATTAATTAATCTAAGTGAGAAACATTACCAAATTGTTGCGCTTGCAGGAGGGAGTGCAGCAACTTGTTCTTGGACTGTACATTATCAGGGGCGACAACATGTGCGTTGAAATTACGCCTACTCTCTATCCAATGTAATGTAACTAAATCTGTATGTGAGACTGAATGGAGTTGTTTTTGATGACGCAGAGGCGTGGTTGGCGAGGTGGACGAGGAGCTGGATGCAGCCCTGGACATGTCGAAGCTGAGAGCGCAGCCGCTCAAGCCGGTCATCCACTGAAGCCGTTACCGGTCCTGATTGCAAGGAGCCGACGCTGATGTTGTTTCCGTACTTTAGTAGGTTATTATCGATGGGTCACTCGAGCGTGCGTAACTTTTGTGCGTCTCGTTTCCGTCGGTGGATCAGGTTCTTGTATGAGAGATAGACACTCGATCTGTCCTATATGTATGGGTAATTAAGGAAACAAGTAGGTAGATGCTGGAATCATCGGTCAGTCTGTTGCTACATATAGATAGTCCATATAAACAGCAAGAAAAATCATTAAAACGGATTAGTACGTATATTTGTATAGGATATGTGAGGAGTCAGGGAAGGGTAGATATCTAGATAGATGTTGGGGCGTTCAGGGCATGACGGCAGTTGTGGAGTTTGGTTTCTCGCCGCTGTAGCTGCAGGAGATGAAGAACTGGCCTAGCCGTAGTCCCTGGGTGCAGGGCGCGCGGCCGCACCCGACCCATTTCCAATCCTTGTTGACCATGATGGCGAAGTGGCCGCAGTCGCGGAAGTCATGCCCCGACGTGCACCCGTTGGTGCCGCGGTCGTAGATGAACTCCTCCTTCTCCCAGCTGCACAAGGCTTCCTTGGCGGTGCCGTTGGTTCCGAGGAAGAAGCACTCGCCGTAGTTTTTCTTGTCCGAGTGCCGGGCGGCGTCGCAGTCCCCCTGGACCTTGTTGGCCCACCGCCGCGCGTACAGCGCCAACGTCTTGTCCCACGCTAGCGCCGGCGCGCCGTAGCGGGCGCGCACCTTGTTGTGCTCGTTCACAAACTCGCGGGACATGCCCTTGTAGAACCCCTTGTTGTTGGTGGTGGTGCTGGCGGGAGTCGCCTTGGTCTTCTCGTCCGTGAACGACGACGGTGGTGGTGATGGCGCGTTCGCTTCGACGGTCTTCAAGGTAAGTTGGTTGACGCTGTTGTCGGCAGCCATGGCGGTGGCGAGGAGGACAGCCATGAGAAAGGGTAGAGCGGCGGGGAGGAGCATCCGCGCCATTGCCGCCGGCCTCCTCTGTCTGTCAATGCCGACGTTACGTTACGTCGTCGTGGATGGATGCAATTGGAATATATAATAAAATACTAAATAGGCTATGTAACCAGAGAGCTATATTCAGGGGACGTTGGAAGGCTGGTGGGGCGTACGGCCGTCCGTCGTCCTAGCTAGCTTAGCCTATTTTGACATGCATCAAGAAATAGATGGACAAGGCTGGCTGGACTGCCTTTTTTTGGACTAGATTTTCTGCAATCCATACACTTCATACTATATATCCACCGAAACGATGAGCTACGACATCTCATGCCTGCAGATGATCTAACTGTTAAGCTGAAATATGAAGGAGACTGACGAAGCTACTAATATGGCTACCTAGCTTGCTCGATCGATCCTGGCTGTGGCTGGCATAATTTAGCTCAAGTAGGTGCAATTAATCATGGTCATGGATGGATATATCAGTAGATGCATAGCTAGCGCCTAGCTGCATGGATATAATTATGGTCGACGATCCATCAATTGATCATCACGCACAAACTCTGCGGTTTCTGATCGATCTCTTGTTAGTTTTGCTATCCATCTTAGTTTATAGCTATGTATAGTCAACTAGAAGTTGGGCGCGAATCATCATATACTAGTAGGTCGATTAGAACATCATTGGTATCCCAACAGATTAAACACTCATGCCTCCCTCTGAATCAAGCTGTCCAGTATATATGCACTAATTGGAACACTCGGTGATGATCTGCGGCCATGAATATATATGCAGGTAGGTACTCCTAAGTGGACAATGGCTTTTCATATAAGTAGGAAGGTACGTATTAGCTAGCCAGAGGAATATGCAGAGAGGTATCGACCTACTTATCTTACCCCTCAGTTTCTCCTCCCTTGCCCTGCTTGGCATGTTAGAGCAGAGGAATATGAAGTGGCGTGTGGGGCGATAGAATGAGGGATGACGCCACTCTGGCACTACGGTGGAGGGGGCGGACCTCTCGGGGTCCTAGATCTCTACATCCCACTATGATTGCTGGCCCGTGGTTCATCCACGTAATGGGCCCACGGTTCAGTGACTAAAATTGTTACCTTGTTCCTACATGTCAGCGAGTGAAATCAGACGGTTCGTTTCTTCCCTGTCCGCGCCAGTAATGTGCAGACACGCGACATGGGCCTACGAGAAATCGTTGACGTTCCGAGTTTTCGCCGTTGACCAAGCCTCGTTACCTCGCGGGCCGCCGCCGCGCCTTGGGCGGCCGAGCCATTCCGCGCCGGAGGGCTCTGTTGCGCGCCTGTCGGCGCGAAGACTAAGTGCTTTCGAGCAGGGGCGAGCGTGGAGGCTCCGGAGGTGGAGTCGCCGCCGCTCTCTTCGGGCGCGGGGATGTAGCGAGGCGAGCCGTGGCCACCGCCTTGCGCGGGAGGGCTACTACACCCCGAGACTGACAGGCGCATGTGTCGCTGGATCGACGTCATCCGCCATGCCTGGGCCATGGTCCACGACCGCGTCGGGGCTGGGGCCTCTATCGCCTCCGACTGGAGCGCTAGGAGCCATACCAAAGGCTGCGGTCGCCGGTGCCCTGCTCCACGAGGACCCTGGACGAGATCCTCACCACGTTATTGCCACAGGTCGCCACTGCCTTACGCAGATCCCCACCTCCACCCCGCGACGAGGGACGGCGTTGACGACGCTCTGGAACCTAAAGGAGCTGACGGCGCCGGAGCTGCGACGGCGTGCGGCGTTGCTTGACAGGGACATACATCACCTCCCATGCTCGCTCGAGCCTGCCGCTCTCGATTAGGTCCGCATCCCTTCCTCCGTTCCTATATTGGCCTGATTCATGTCGATTTCGCTCGCTGGGGGAATGAACCTGTGAGTTGCCGGATGATTTGCAGGTTGTGGCTGCTCCTGCCTTGTCCTCTCACTACTCGCTCTAGCAGAGAAGGTTCGATTTTCCTAGATGTACTGGTGGCATGTATCGTTGGCAACAATACATGTAGTCAGTACTAATTCGTTGCCGGATGTAAACCAGATTGTTTCCCACATGTTGTTTACTTATTCTTGTTTTCCCCTATTGCCTTGTCTGATGTTGTTGTTCTGCTGATGCGATTAATAGGCTCTAAATTAATTAATGTTCCATGGAACTGACTGCAATCGGTTTGTTCGTTTGATTTTGCTCTTATTTGTTCCGGTAAGCAATGTTTTTTTGCCACACATACTGTAGTCAGTACTAATTCAGATACTATCATAATTTAGGACATCACACATTTATATTGCTCAGCAATTGTTTATGATTATGTAAAGTGTAAGTAGTTCACACATAAAAAGGATTTTGTGGTCATAGACATGCTTCTCAACAGTATAAATTCTGGATTATTTTCTAGATAATAAGCATTGACAACCGGATTTTGATGTGCTGAACATTGTAAATTGCAGAGATTAAAGTCCAACTCTAAGCGGAATTTTAGAACATGGACATTAGGTTTTGTGAGCATCAACTTAAATCAATCACTAACTTAAAATATGGGTCCATGATCTTCATCAATTTCTGATTATAGATCCTCTTTGAGTTTCTCAATGTGTTCAAGTTCTTATTCTTCCTCTGGAACATTCACCTAATAGTTCACAACAGCTTTCTCAATTATTCGATCCTAGAGCTGCCAAAAACACATTGCATAATTGCATCGGCGTTGCCCTCCATCTCCATCTCATCTCCATCAGCATTGTCAATTATCGGCATTTCATAATTGCATCAACTTCAATCAATCACTAACGTTTGAGTACGCGTTTCTTATGCTATGACAGCGGCCCAAAGGAACCGGAGGTGGTCATGTTGCGGTCACACACAATCCTAAATAGGCTGGGATTTATTGAAATGTGAGGGTCTTGAGAACCATTGAGGATGAAAACAACGCCCTCCAGGTCGTTCTCCCTGCTCTTTGTATCGGGACTCTCACCTCCACCCAAGCAGCTGGAGGTGTTTGAGTACGCGTTGCTCCTGCTTTGACGGCGACGACGGCGGTGTCCCGAAAGAGCCGAAGGTGGTCATGTTGTGGTCACACGCCGTCCTACAGAGGCGGGGATTTATGGGAAGACTGATCTTGAGAAGCATTGAGGATGAAAACAATGCCCTCTAGGTCGTTCTCCCTGCTCTTTGTATCATTGCTTTTATCTGATCCTTCCTTTTATGTTTGGGGACACTCTGCATGCGGTGGCCGGTGGGTATGTTATTTCATATCTATTTGTTCTTTGGATGGTTGGTGGGGAAGCACGGATGCCAATGTAGAGATGATGCTACCTGCAGCAAGGCTTTATGCACCGACAGTGGTAATTTTAGTCTCATGAGGCTATACTTCTGTAGCTATGAAGTTTGCAAGTGAGAACCACATATACAATTATGATCTTGTTTTATGGGATATGATTGCAGATTTTGCGCTACATTAATTGTGGGCTTGTGGCTCAGCTCTTTATAAATAAAGGTATTTGAATTTTATGAGGAGCCACTCTCATATGTTGTTTGCAGACTAAATTAGTAGTGATTCGGTAAATGTATGACATTGATGAAGTTAAATGCCCATGATGGCACTAAACTAAGTATTCTTTTGCCCACAGTTAATAGTAGTCGGTAAAGTATATATGGGGGGTGTGATAGGTTTTGGATACAACTTTGGAATCATCAAAATGTGACAAGTACTACATAACGGAAACAAGGGAGATAGTTGATACGTCTCCAACGTATCCATAATTTCTGATGTTCCATGCTTATATTATACCAATTGCTACATGTTTTATTTACACTTTATATCATTTTATGCATTTTCTGGGACTAACCTATTAACAAGATGACACAGTGCCAGTTCCTGTTTTCTGCTATTTTTGTATTCCAAAAAGTTGTTCAGAAATATTCTCGAATTGGACGAAACAAAAGCCCACGGTTTTATTTTCCTGTCACGTACACCAAGTCGAAGGAGAGACGAAGTAGGGCACCGAGGCTCCCACACCATACGGCGGCGCGCCCCCCTTCTGCCGCGCCGCCACGTGGTGAGGGGCCCACGGGTGCCCACCGACGCCGTCCCTTCGCCAATAAATTCATCTTTCCGGGAAAACCCTAGACACCCGAGCCATTTTCCACGAAAAGTTCCAGAGCCGCCGTCGCCGTCAACCCTAACTCTGGAGGGTTCTGAACTCTTCCCGGCACCCTGCCGGAGAGGGGAATCATCACCGGAGGGCTCTACATCGCCATGCCTGCCTCCGGAGTGATGTATGAGTAGTTCATCCTTGGACTATGGATCATAGCAGTAGCTAGATGGTTGTCTTCTCCTCTTGTGCCATCATGTTTAGATCTTGTGACCTGCCTATCATGATCAAGATCATCTTATTGTAATGCTACATGTTGTGTTTGCTGGGATCCGATGAATATTGATACTATGTCAAGTTGATTATTGAATTATCATATACATGTTATTAATGATCTTGCATGCTCTCCGTTGCTTGTTGATACTCTGGCCAATTGATGCTTGTGACTCCAAGAGGGAGTATTTATGCTAGATAGTGGGTTCAGTCTCATTTAATCTAGGGGAGTGACAACAACCTCTAAGGTTGTGGATGTGCTGTTGCCACTAGAGGTAAAACAGCAATGCTTTGTCTAAGGATAATTGTGTTGCTTACATTATGCACTTTACTTAATGCAATAGTCTGTTGCTTGCAGCTCAATACTGAAAGGGGTGCGGATGCTAACCTGAAGGTGGACTATTTAGTCACAGAAGCATGCTGGATAGCGGTTTTTGTACCATGTTGTAATGTCCAAGTAAATCTCATTGTACCGTCATAACTTGTACATGGATTATTATGCACTTCTCAATATTGTCAATTGCCCAGCTGTAATTTGTTTACCCAGCATGTTAGTTATCTTTTATAGAGAGACACCACTAGTGAACTATGGACCCTGGTCCATTCTTTTACATCTGATAATACAACCTACTGCAATCGTTGCTTTCTTTCATTCTCTACAAACAAACATCATTTTCCACACTATACGTCTAATCCTTTGTTTTCAGCAAACCGGTGAGATTGACAACCTCACTGTTAAGTTGGGGCAAAGTATTTTGGTTGTGTTGTGTGCAGGTTCCAAGTCAACCGCCAGGACCTCCCCTTCGACGCAGACTTTTTCTGGCACCATTGTCGGGAAGAGGAAGCACTCCCTCCAACAACACTTTTCTGGCACCGTTGACACCTTCAGAAGTGTCTTCATCTCCTACTGTTTCGATAACCTCGGTTTCATACTGAGGGAAAACTTGCTGCTGCACTCATCATAACTTCCTCTTGGGGTTCCCAACGAACGTGTGTCTTTCACATCATCAAGCACTTTTTCTGGCGCCATTGCCGGGGAGGTCAAGCCTTCTGCAAGGGGAGTCTCTCACTTCCAATCTCTTTACTTTGTTATTGTCTTGTTGATTTATTATGTCTAGCTCTTTACTTGCTATCAATGGTTACTATCCTTGAAACTAGTATGTCAATGCAACCTAGCATTGACAATATTCCTAAATTTCCAATCAGATAGGTGTAAAGTCCTCCACTCTTCAAATTCTTCCATGAAAAAGAACACTTCATTATAATTTACAATGAGTTTTTCAAATTAGCATTGACATAAAAAGCACTAAGTTTCTTAATGCCTTTACGCATTTAGAGGTGTAACCGACAAAACATCCACAACCAAAACAGCCCATCTAAACTTTAAATACTTGTATGATCATTCACTCTACTTATTTCTGCTTGTACACCTGGTTCAAATAGAGATATTTGTTATACCGTACTCTTAAGATACATCAATCATGATATTTAGCGACACACTAATAGATATATATGAGAATATACATTTGAAACTATGTTAATACATCTATCCAACTGTGACAAAAAACATGATTCGGTTTCAATGATCTTTAGTCTCTCCGAACGTAAAAAAGTAAAAAATAATTTCCATTACAAAACACGATATAAATTTTGCACGAAGCAAGTGCATTTTAAAAAGTGTGGTAGGGGAAATCCTACAGCGATTTGTTTTTTAAATAATAAGAACCCAATTTTTCATTCGAATGAATTTGAACATGCGTGACTAGGTTATATATTCACTTCCCTTACAAAGTTATCTATGTAGAAAGTGAGCGACTATATTATTAGATCACACATGTAATAACTTATATAACAAAGAACATTAGATTTAATGTTTTCAAAGTTTATGGTAAACTTAATATTATCATTCTATTGAAAAACAGTTATAAAAAGTATAAAAGAATAGTATAAAAAAATCAAATGTCTAAGAGTTGCTCTAGGCGA
The DNA here is from genome assembly GCA_947311845.1 of Poa pratensis. Taxonomy (NCBI): domain Eukaryota; kingdom Viridiplantae; phylum Streptophyta; class Magnoliopsida; order Poales; family Poaceae; genus Poa; species Poa pratensis. The sequence goes on from CAMZMU010000038.1 coordinate 51,657,208, forward strand.
AGAAGTAAATAGCTAGAGGAGGCCTGCACAACGGCGTCGTTCCTCGACCTCGGGGATCGAGAGCAGCTCAAAGGCATCCCGCTCCATGCCACCCGCCACAGAGTCGTGCATCGTGGCCGGTAGCATCTCCAATCAATTTTCCTAACTCCGACTCAATTTTTGAGACGGAACAAATTATTAGATTTGGGTCCTTTTGGTCTTAGAAAAAAGGAACATACAATGATAGATTTTGGAGGAATAAATAAATTGTTAATGAGAAAGTGGGGACATAACAAGATGAAGGCTATTGTAGATTTGCTAAATATATAGTCGATTCTTTAGACGAACTAGAAAGAAATTTAAGAGAAATAGAGAAGAAGCAGGGCATCATATAGGGAAGAAGATGAGCGGAGTTTTCTGGAAAGGAAACAGAGGGTGGGTCCCAGCCCCATCCGTGCGCCAGGCGTTGTCATCAGGTGCCAAGCAACGTGCCGCCACCCACCGCGGTGGCAGGCTTGTGTCACGCCGTTTCCGTCAGCGCAAGGTCTGGAAACCAGTTTCCCCTAATGCGTCACCTTTATTCAGGCGGCAGGCCCTGCCGCCACAACCCATGGCAGCATGTACAACATGTCAACTGGTTGATCCAGTCGTGACGGTATATTTGACAATTTGATTCAAACATGGTATTTTTTTACAATTCACTAGACCAAGTGGTCCTTTGTATAAAAAAATTTATGTTTTCCATACGTGTGCCTGCCTGTCATATTGAACCGTACACTTTTGTATTTACCAGGAACACTACACAATGACCAATCTGTGGTGGGCCTTGTCTCCTTGCATGGGTTTCAATCTCACCTTAATCGTTTTAGGCCAGTTGCCCTTCATTCCACATCGTGGGCCTGCCTGTTTGGAGTGCACCGCGTCCAAGAGCTGCCTACATGTTGGACGAATCGAACCGTAAATTTGCACCCTAAACTTGTGAATACCCGATCTAAATTTAGACGAGGATTCAGGATATAAATGACATGGATTTCGACTTTCGGTTTCGATTCGTCAGACCTGTACAAGTTCCAGATTTAAAAGAGACTTTTTTTTTTTTAGATAAAAAGGGTTCACCCCCTGGTTCCATTAAATGCAACCAAGTGTTCAACAACATTTTAAGCACCTTACAACGCTCCAACACGCGCACCAGAAAAACAAACAGGTACTCCAGACATTACAGCTCTTTCCAGCAAACGAAACAGAGGCCAAACAAGACTATGCAACGGTGCTCTCCAATGGCCTGTTCCCTGATGCCAGATCTTCATTCGCCCTGCTCGAGGCCCAGTTCTTCGGCATCGCCTCCAGCAGCAACCGCGTCACCTCCAAGCAATTCTGAGCAGCTCCCCTCTCTTGTGATCTAATTTTATCAAGTTCTGGTTCAAGAGGCTGGAATGCTTGTCCAAACAGAGCACTTTCCAGGTTTTGATTAAACCCCCAATCCTTCGCAATATTTCTTTGACACCTGGCCATTTTAACCCCTGAAAACACAAATCATTTCTCACTTTCCAGATGATCCAAAGAACAGCAGAGGAAAAAATATTAATAACTGAGTTGTTATTTTCACTCAGCCACCATCTAGCAATAGATTCAATATTTTCCCCAATGCAAACCCCTAAACAATCAGATTTGTCGGCCCAAATTGCCTTTGCTACCACACACTCACAAAAGAGGTGAGCAACCGTTTCAGGTTCATTACAGAACAAGCATGTTAAATCTTCCAAATTTTTACGCTTACTAAGATTATCTCGAGTAAGAATCCTATTATTAATAAGCAACCACAGAAAGATGTGGATTCGAGGAGGTATATGCAGACTCCAGACAGCTGGAGTGTGCACAGGGACAACCCCCCGATTGTTCACAATGGCATAAAAAGACTTCACTGAATATTGTCCAGATGGATGATACATCCAAATGGGATGGTCATCCTCATCCGATAATTGGATGGATTCCACCAACGCCACCAGTTCAAGCCAACGGTCTCTACCCCGGGCATCAACCGTACGCCTAAATGTAAGCATCAAATTAGTCCCATCCCAAACCTTAGAAATTGGACGACAATGATCATTAGAGATCACATACAAGTCCCAGAAGATGGTGGCGAGTGAGCAGTGCCCAATCCACAAATCTTCCCAAAAAAGAACTTTATTCCCATTCCCAATTTTCCATTTAAAACCCACCTTAGCTGCCTTGGCAGCCCACATGACCCCCTTCCAAAAGGAGGAACATATGGTATTTTCAGCATGAAAGATATTGGGAGAAACATTGTATTTATAGTCAACAATCTTCCGCCAGATTTTGTGATGATCAAGATGGTATCTCTTAATCCAGGACCCTAATAGACAGAGATTAAAATCTCTGATGTTTTGAATCCCTAATCCACCATGCTCTTTTTTCTGGCAGACCGTATCCCAGTTGACTAAATGGATTTTCGGATCCTCATCTGTATCTTTCCAGAAAAAGTGAGACATTTGCGAGTTAATCGCAGTAATTGCCCATTTAGGGAATTTGATAAAAGAAAGGAGATACATGGGAATACTTGCGACGCAAGCCTGAAGAAGCACTAATCTGGCTTTATAGGAGAGTAATCTACCCATCCAGCCAGCAATTCTTTTAATGATCTTGTCGATAATAGGTTGCAGATCTTCTCTTCTAAGTTTTGAAAAATGAAGAGGGACCCCAAGATAAACAAAAGGAAATTTTCCTTTTTTACACCAAAAACTTGAGCCAAGAGGTTAGCCTCATCATCCGGCACATTAATAGTCAGCAAGTCACTCTTGTGGTAATTAATTCGCATTCCTGACATTTGCTCAAAGCAAGTCAAGACCCATTTGAGATTCCTGGCCATATCGATATTATTTTCCAAAAACAAGATGGTGTCATCAGCGTATTGTAAGCTGATGACACCACCCGGAATGACCTGGTGCATAAGCCCCCGAATCAATTGGTGATTAGCAGCTTTAGCAAGCATTTTGGAAAACACATCCGCAACAAAATTAAACAGAATGGGAGATAAAGGGTCACCCTGTTTTAGCCCTTTACCCCTACAAAGTATCTGCTGTTAACCTCATTTATTCGAACACAGAACGAACCCTGTTTCAACACAGATTTAATTCGTTCTCTCCATTTAGGGCCAAAGCCTCTAGATTCCAACATTTTATCTAAGAAAATCCAGTCGATTCTATCATAGCCTTTTCATAGTCCAATTTCAAAACTAGACCAGAGGAATTATCAGAGTGCACAGCATGAATCACCTCATGAGCTGCAACCACACTCTCAAGAATAAACCGGCCTCTGATAAAAGCAGTTTGATTTTCCGCAATAATTCTATCCCCAATAGGAGCAATCCTATTGGTCATAGCTTTGGTTATAATTTTCAAACTGCAATTACCAAGACTAATAGGTCGAAACTTTTTAAGGTCTCTGGCGTCTGCTTCCTTTGGTATTAGCCTAATAATGGAGAAATTTAATCTCGAAACGTCCAGACGTCCCTCCTCGAAGTCTCTCACCAGAGCCATGAAGTCATTTTTAATTACTGACCAAAAAGTTTGATAGAACAGGAAGGAAAAACCATCAGGCCCTGGGCACCTGCCCCATAAGACCCCATAATGGCTTCATAAATTTCTTTTTCGGAAAAAGGACCATCTAGCAGTTCAACTTCCTCAGCAGTGAGAATGTCCTGCGGGTCCCAGAAATCTGACCCCAAAGAAATATTAGGTCTCGGTTCAGATGCAAAGAGGTTTTTGTAAAAGTCAACAGCCAGATTAAGCATCCCTTCTGTGTCCTCCACCGGACCCGACGGACCATCTAGAACAGCCAGCTTTTTCTTTCTACGTCTCTGATTGGCAACAGCATGGAAAAACGCAGTATTTCTGTCCCCCTCCATGATATTCCTGTCCCTCGACCTCTGCCAAGCTTTGGTCTCTTCGAGAGACAGGATATCATCGAGTTCTTGTCTAATTTGCTTCATCCGAAGTACATCTTGCTCCGAAACTCGGTTTTGTTCCGAAAACACATCAAGAATATCAAACTCTTGCATAAGAGCTGATTTTCTTTTTTTATTACCTGCCTCTATATTAATGCTCCAACCTTTTGAGGACTTCCTAAGGAGCCGCAATTTAAATTGCCATATGTCAATTGCAGAAGTGCAATTACATTTGGTGTTCCAAACTTTAGAAACTAGTGCAGCAAAACCTTCTTGCCCAATCCACCATTTTTCAAATCGAAAAAGTTTTGGTGGAGTGGGCTTATTTTCCCCCGTATCCAAGAGTAAAGGAGTGTGGTCACTGTTTGCTCGAGATAAAGCAACAACAGAGGACAGGGGAAATTTTTGATCCCAGTTAACTGAGACAAAAATCCTATCCAATGCTGCCATAATCGCATTATCTTGATTATTTGACCAAGTATATAGTCTATTCGTCATTTTAAGCTCGATAAGGGACCATTTGTTAATCCAATCATTAAAAAGGAAAGACCATTGAGGGTTAATAACCCCATTATTTTTCTCTTTCGCGTATCTAACCACATTAAAATCGCCACCAATCATGGTTGGCAGATGATCCTTATCCATAAACTCATGTAGTTCTGTAAAGAACTCGAGTTTGAACTCGGCGTAGGCCGTGCCATATACCACAATTAAGTTCCAACAAAAACCATCACATTTATTGACAATATGTAAAGAAAGGCAAAATTTACCACATGTGAAAGATATCACTTCGAACAGATCATCTCGAACCCCTACCAAATCCCACCAGCGGAACCTTTGGCAGGTAGAGAGCACCAAGAAAAGTCATAACGACCAGCAACAAACTTAAGGAAGCTGTCATCAACTTTTTCTTTTTTTGTTTCAAGCAAACCCACGAACTCTAGATTATGCTTAGAAATTAAATCAAAGACATTTTGTTTTCGACCTGGTCGGCCTAGGCCGCGAATATTCAGAATTGCACCTATCATGATTTCTTTTTTGGTTTCTTTTTTCGGCTGCACACAACTGACCACTCATTTCCCCAATATGTTCCCCGCCATCAGGTAGCTGGTGACTAGGAACATGGGAAGAGTTATCACATCTATTTCCACTGGCATTTTCAACAATATCATCATCCAAAGAACTAGGTAGGGCAATCTCAGGATTATCCCCAGCATAATTCATATTTTAACTAACTCGTTATCTATCATTTTTTGAATAATTTCAGTTTTCTCACTAACATTACTACCAAGAGTAATACCAACAGCATCTGAAATATCACAAAGAGCATCTGAACTTAAGACAGCAAAAGAGTTACCTCTGAAGTTAGCTGGGACTTCCAAGTTCCTCCTCTTCTGATACTCCTGGGCCTTCTCAATGACATTCTGTGTCCCATGACCCCTAGTTGCCATTCTTGATTCTGCCATCACTGGACCCCACTTCTTCTGTTTCACCACAGGAATTGGACTCACCACAGTTACTGGACTGGCCATCTTGTCTAGCATCGGAAAGAGATTCTTCCTTATAGACCCAAACTTATCAATGGCTTCTTGTGACAGGCATTCCTGCGGCTCAATCTCCATGGCACTTTCCTGGTCGCTTTCCTCGTCCTCTTCTGAACCATTATGATTGAAACTCTCCAAAATCTGAGAACAATAGGTGGCATGAACCGAAACTTCCATCTGTTTCAGCGCTTCTTCTTCGATGTATTCAGCCGAGGGTGTGCCAAGATCCCAAACTGAATCATCTACTGTATCATAGTTCATCTTGATGGGGAGTGAAGCATTACTGATCGGGGAAGAGTTAATTGATCCAATGCCATCCCCATGCCAGCTGTTACATTTATGGTGGTGGAAACCCAGTTTATCCCCAATAACCTCTAGTTCCTCCCATGAATCGGGACAGCACCCACACATGTGACGTGCCCAGGATTAGGAGCATTCACACCGCCCAAGCGAATGTAGAATTACTGTTATCTGCCTCCATAAGATGAGTTGTTTCTTCAATATCTTCAAGAGCATCGTATCCTTCAGTCTCAGTCATGTTGTTACCTGGTTCACCTGGATCATCATCACTCTCAATTTGTTCAACACCTTCAACATCCATGATCAGCATATACAATTTCTGCTCAAATTCCATAATTCTCTCTTTTGGAACCTGAACTGGGTCCCTGCAAGCAACCTGCAGCCTGATTTCCTTGTAGAAACTTTTGAAGAAGGAACCCCAGTCCACATCCATCAGGATTCCAACCGTGGAGACTACACGGGCAAACGTCTTCCAAGCACAATGCTTCGGGGGGATGCCAGTAACTTTAATCCACACAACATGGAGCTCTGCTAGTGGAGTACAATCACCATCCCACACAGAGATTTTGATGTTAACACCTTCTTTCTCAAGATCAAAAGCTGGGAATTCGACCAACTCTTCAATACTCTTCCAGGGTGGGAAACGAACTAAGAAGGTTTTTTCTGCCAGTCCCCTGATTTGCCATGGCCATTTCTTGTGCTTGCAGAATATAGCTGAAAGATTCTCCTCAAGCTCCTTCTCATTTATCTCACCCTTGCGAACAGTGATCACTGCAATGCTGTCAAAATTCACCCATTTTGTTTCCTCTTCAGTAGGTGAATCCACATGATAGAAACCCAACCCTCTGTTTGCGCTACCAAAATACTCAGCCAGTGGGTGTTGCTTGAACCAATCCGGGCACATGGGAGCTGCATGTTCAGATGAGTTGCAGATGAAGCACAGCTTCGGTTTTATGCAGTTCCCCACAAAGTGACCAGGGAGGCCACAATTGAAACACACCAGCTTAAAATATCTTGGTTCCATGATTTGCTCAGCAGGAGCCTGCACTATGGGAGGAGGCTGACTTTCAATCTCTTGCATCTGCTGTACTTGCTGGACCTGGGGAGCCACCTGAATTGGCTGATTGTTATTTAGTTGAGCTTGTGGAGGTCCAGTCCGTCTTGGAATCTGACCCGTAGTGTTGTTGTTGTAGTTGTACCTATTGTTTCCATAATTCTGACGACCTCCACGCTGATTCTGATAGAACCGTTGATTCTGCTGCTGCTGAACCTGATTCTGTTGGAACTGAGCTTGTGCGGGGATCTGCTGGAACTGGGGTTGAACCGGTTGATACACCTGACTGCCTCCTGGCCTGACAGCACCCTGAAACTGAATTGGATTGAGAGGAATCGGATTATGTACCGGAGCTTGCTGAGGGGGCGGTTGAGGCAGAGGCGGCAGCGGCTGAATTGGCGGCGGGTGGGGCCTGACCGGGGCTGCTCTAGCCCTTCCTCTTCCCTGAACACCTGCCATCTGCCGAGATCTGATAGCTGAAGCAAACGATGAACCCTCCAATCTCTGACCTGAAACCTGACGACACGAACCGCGGAATCGGCGTCGGTCTTCAGAGCTTGCAACAAAGCAGTCAGTGATGGCAAGGCTTCTCTTCTCCACCAGCTCCTTACGAACCCAACACATGAGAGGAGGGGATTTTGAGGTGGACGCCGACGGCGGCGGCGCAACTGGGACGAACCAGAGTTGCCCGAAAAATTCCTCCACACAGTCCACCTCGCTTCCCTTATCTCCGTGTCGTAACCCTAGGTCCGAGGTAACCACCGGGACCGGATGAGAGGCCACGATGTTCCCAGGTGGAATCTCGCCATTGGACCTTCCTTCAGCAGGACTAACCTCGCTGACCAGTGGGGGCCTCGAATTCGAATTCCGCCGCGCGCCCAACGGGAGTGGGGGAAACTGATCGAGATCGCCCGGCCATGGCGGGGCCGACGGGTTTCTCGACTCCGGTAACCGTAGCCACGGCGAGGCTCTAGCAGTAGGACCCGGAATCGCACACCGGCTAGTCGGCGCCTCCACTTGCCCCCACCGATCTCCTCCCAAAATGGTATGATCCGCTTCCACCTGAGAGGGCGGACCTGTACCAGCACTGGCCGTGGCCTCTCGCATAGGTGGGACGGCGCAATCACCATGGATTCGAGCTCGGCGGCGCGGGGATCGTGGGTAGGGGCGGAGCGGGGAGCGGGGAGCCATGGGGAGTATATAAGAAAATCACTTCTCTTTAAAAGAGACTTTTTCCTTAGCTAAAACAAAATTAGTTACAAAACACGATGTGGAATGTTGGGTATTAGTAAATGACAAGAGCGATTTGGCGTGGCAACAAGAGAGAAAACGACGCAGGGATGGATAGCAACATACATGAGCGGTGTGAAGTTGATGGGTTCACTCATCGTTATCTCTCAAAGAAAGGTCTACGTAGGTGACGTACATATTATATGTGGCTCGGTCAAGCATGGTCGGCGTCGACGACCAAGTTCGCTAATTAAGCAACGACAGCCGACTACCGGGGCTGCACATGTGGCTTAATTAGCCATCGGTCATCCCCAACCAACTTTACACGTGGGCAACTCCCAGCTACGGCCATACCCTACCTTGAATGGAACCATTCCGCACTTAAGAATGTTTCAGTACATATGTGTATGTAATTTTCAACCATATATATTTTTTTAGTGAAATGAGACAATGATTTATTACAACTTTGTACTAAATAAGATGCAAGCAATATGGAAAGGATGAAGTAACTATTTTCGATTGCAATTATAGCTTTGGCGGAAAAAAAAACTTCACATGTTTCTAGCCATTAGTTATTTAACAAGTTAGCTAACTAAAAGGCTATTCTCAATAATGAAAAATTCGCTAGATGGTTATGCATACGAAATAATCCAAAGGAAAACATAGCAAATAAAATTTGAACTCATTAATTATGTTGAATGAATGTGCCTTGATGTAGACGATAGACTGATTAGACCAAGAAAAAGGGATGAAATTTCTGAAATTAAGAATTTTCGGTATAGGACTAACAATACAAGTCTGGTCCAAATATCCGCTCACATTCATTGTCATAAGGTTGTAAAGAAATAAATCTATTTACATTATGATTGTTTGGATTTTTCTACGAAACGAAATAGCAAATCTTGGATAGTTGTGAAAAAATCATGCTGAAACTAAATGTGAAACCCTGGGTTAGACAAACCATTCATGGCTGCATGCCATAGAGTGATAGAGACATATCCTTTCTTCGATTCACCATGGTGGTGTCCCTTTTTCTTGGCCTCTTCATCGATCTGAACATGCACATGGCAGTTACCGCTAGAGATAAATGATAATAGCGATTTGGCGTGGCGACAGATAGAAATTGAGATGGATAGCAACATAAATTCACAAAAAAAAGATGGATAGCAACATAGATGAGCGGTGTCAACTGTCAAGCTGAGAGAGATGTTCACCGCTTCACCGGGTATCATGGCTCTTAAGCATGGTCGGCGACTCTGCGTCCACGATCGGCGGGTCCGGTAATTATGGAACGACAGCTGACTCTGCGGCTCTACATTGGCTTAACTAACGGTTCATCCTAACTAACAATTGCATGTGGGCGTCTCGAGGCTGCTTACTTACTCCATGTATGGTTGCAAGTTTAGTTGCGTGGTTATACACCCAACCCATCAAAGTTTAAATCACGGTTGGTAAGCGTTGATGTTACTCATTTAGACGGAATATTTTTACTGGGAGACGACGTTCTCATCAACAGCGAGTCTTCTGTAGCGACTTCACTAATCTTAAGATCTTTTCACACCCTGGCTCAGTCTTTCGAAAGTGTTCATCGATAGGATGTGCGTGCGTTCCTTTTTATATGGGTGAGTGTAAAGACAAGTATGTGTTGTATCGTGTTTAAAAAACACATAAATGAAAGTTTCGCCTATATATTTTTGGCGCAGTAATAATTGGTAAAAGGCAGTGTCGGGCATGTTCCAAGATTCATACCAGTCCCTCGATCGGGTGATTAATTGGTTGTTATCTAACGGGAGAGTTATAAAATTGTTGAACCTATCTACCTTATCTTTGAAGCATGATCTGACCATTGTCCTATCCTTTCACAACGAGCCACGATGCCTCTCTCGCTTTCGCTGTTTAGATTGGTTCCCTATTAGTGAGAAGAGATAATTAATCTTGATTAGTTACACCCTCTCCACTTACGGCGCCCAATACGCATCTGGCAGTATCGTCGGCGGACGCTATTGACGTTGTTTGGACGTGCCATGGGCTATTAGAGGCGCTGCTCCCCACTCGTGACACCAATAACATGTTTTAAAACACCATTCAAACATGAAAATAGATATATTTCATTCAAATTATGGTCAAAGTAAACATAATTCATTTTAATTTTGCTCAAAATCAACATAATTCTTTTCAACACGCGAATAGTGTTCGTCGGTGATTAGAATTAGAAATCCTAACAGGTATAAATCATCAACAATTATTAACCATCTCTAAATCAACGGTAAGTTTTAAGACACATTTGACCAAGTAAAAAAGGATCAACTATTCATTTTGTATTCCAGATTTTTCTATATATTTCTACATACCTTTGTAGATATTTGCTAGGTTGTATACATTAAAATCTCTATCAAAATATTTCATAATAAAAATATATAGAAGAACAAACACATAATAAGTTATATGCACTATAACTCATTAACTACCGTAAGAAAATCAAGAAGTCGTGTGTTTTTTCAGGTATTTTCACATTTAAGATATATATGTATCTTGATAAGAATAATATCTCTTAAACAAACAACTTTTCAATGATATACATCACAGCTACATAATGGAAAATAATTCAAATTATGCTACCTCCTATCCATAAATAAATGTTATTGTTTTGAAACTAGTTCAAACCTACGACACTTATTTTGGATCGGAGGTAGTATTTCATAGTTACCAATGCTAACTAAGTATACAACGTATATTGTGAAACCTATAAAATGGTGAAAATTCCCATGATAAGTGGTATCTTGATTTTTCAAATGTATCTGTAGTTTTGATTTAGTGTTCATTCTTGTATTTGTAGTGTCTTAGTGTTTGTTCATTCTTTTAATTGTAGTCCACGAGGAAGGTTTGGTCCACGTGGAAGGGCGGCTGAGCTACGTCGCATTTGATAGGTTGGAGGAACCATGGACTGTCACGCGTCCGGATGCAAGGGCTGCCTCTGTTTTGATCCATACGGATACATCGTGGAAAAGTAGTACTCCTGGCGATAAGTCGAAAACGACGAGCGCGTGCACATAGTTGTCAAACACATGGCCAGCCCGGCCGTGTTCATCGTCGAAACATATGGGCTCTTTGTACCAGCAACCTTCGTCGGGCGTACGTATGTCCATGTCAATGGATGGATCAATCTGTTACGTGCCATCGCCTAAAAGGACCACCTACGGCCTCACTCAACCTATACCATACGTCGTGTACTGCGAGCGAGCTAGTTGACCCGGCCAACCTGGTTTACTTATACAGGGTAAAGTACAAATTTAGTGTACTAACTTGCTGTGAATGTGTGGTTTGGTCACCAAGTTGCGACACCTAAATTTTGGGCTGACTTTTCCAAATGCACATCCTAATAACATATTGGCAGCACGAGTAATTTGGTGTAAATAAGAAACTTATTTGGTGTCTAGATACATTCATATTTGGACATACCCAAGTTAATTAAATTGGAACAGAGCGAGTAGATTAATTCCATTTGTCCAAATATGAATGTATCTAGACATGTTATAAGTATAGATACATCCACACTTGGACAGATAGAAGTCATCTAATTTAGAACGAAGCGAGTATCCGCGACCAAAGGAAGCGGTATATCCACCGATGGATCGATTTGCCTGAATTTTGTGTTGCCAAAATATGTGAAAGAAAGGAAAAGTCTCGGTCCTGCCGTGGGGAAAAGAGGTACTCCCTTCCCTTGGTACAGTTTACAAGACTCGCATTTAGTTTAGTAAAAAACTTTGACTATTAATTTAGGCAATAAAATATACATTTTATGTCATCAGATTTAAAATCATTAGATTCATATTCAGAAAAAGTTTTCAGTGATATAATATTTATGTGTGGAACGTAATTATTAACTGAAATGATATTCAGGTTGTTAGGTTAGTTAGTTTATTAATATCTAGCTAAAGATAACTCTCCGGTCGGCCTATTCTTGCCCTTCAAGATACATGCTGCTGCTTGTACGCTATATATAGCACCCGATGATTTTCAATACAATCAGTTGTGATGTTGCATATCTCCCTCACGTAGCTCAGGCTCGAACATGGTATCAGATTCTTAGAACTTCTGGTGGACGACTTACCGGTCGCTGCTTATACAAGTTTCTTGTCCATCGCGAGCTTTGGTACGCCGATGGGGCAGGGGCGGCATCGATCTTTGCTCATGGTGCACCGTCGAGGACCCAAAGTAGACGACGCCAAACAATTAAAAATCTTGTGTGCTATTTGTTTTTTGGAAGGATTCTCGTGTAAGAGTTGGCTTCCGATAATACATGGTCTTCGACGTTATCACCGAAAAAATGTAGTACGAGTTTCAACCTAGTACACACATATATTGCTGTAATGATGGAAATGACGATGGATTTGGTTGCTAACAAAAAAAAAATCAAAAGAAAGGGAGAATAAGAAGGAAATCGCGCAATTGTTGGGACCCATAAAGGTAAAAAGTTGTTGTGTGGGAATTATTTTTGTTAGATGAGGGGAATTCCGTTTTGGGTGGGGGACATAATATACGGTGCAAATCAGCTTTTTTCTAACTCAAGTTTTATGTAATTGACTGAAATTGTAGAATAAGTACGTATATATTAACAATACATCCATAAATATGAATCAAGAAATTTGATGCTATATATACAGTGCTAAGTTTATTTGGCATATATACGTGTCTAATATATTGACAGAATTATAAAATTGGCTACACGTTATGAAATTTGAACGAATTAAGATGTATAAAACGAGCACGCGTTAGATGTTGATGGACACGAGCACACGAGGGGAGCATGAAAACCAGTAGCAGCTGTTGGAGAGGCAGAGAAAGAGAGCAGTGTGAAGCACGATGGGGATGAACATACTCCTAGTTTAATGCGCTAGTGGAAGACATTCAACGTGCCTGCCATTCGTACGTATATAATACTAGAACGACACCCTGCGTTGCAGCGGGGACCTTTTAAGGAATCTAATAAAACATATGAAATTTGATTTTGACTAAGGAAATATGTAAGATTTAGTTAGTCATGGCAGTAAAGAGGCTAAATTTTGTAGACATGAAATGTATGTGCATTTATAGTTAAAAGATCGTTGTGATTTAAGGGTGTATCTGATTAATATAGATAAGATTATGTCAACGGGTTAAAAAGGATGTTGTTGATGGTGTCGCATAATATTTCTATTTTTTGAGTGGATACATATAGAATAATCTATAATTTCGAATAATAGTCATAGGATTTTATCATTGAAAATAATTAGCAAAACATTTGCTGCCTAATCTAATCTTGTGTTGATGTATCTTATCATTCGTACGGACACAAAAGAATGATGTGTAAAATTTGATGGGCTAAAATAATGATGTGGATGCATGCATGTAGATAGAGATGGAAAATCATTAATAAGTATTAGTGGAATGACATGGACAATTGATTGGCTAAAATAGCAAGTGATGTTGATAGCTTGCATGTGGAGATAGAAAAATATTAATTGCAATTAGTGGGGTTTTGCTTTATAAGAAGTATAGATTGGCCGGACGAGTATTTTGGTGCAAACAGAAAAACAATCACGTGGAATGCCGTGATGACGACATATGTGTGACCAAAGGACGCGGTATATCCACCCCCGGGTCGATTGCCTGAATTTGGCGGAAAGTGGATTGTCACCCGGGTACCAGTGCACCCTCTTGTTTAAAAAAATTGAAAACCATATTTATAAGTTTCAAAAAATTCTGAAAAAAAATCTAGATGTAGCCCATGGTGTATCCTACAAACGTGTAAAAATTTAATCTGAGATTCCTTATATTATAGCCTACACAAATATAACAAATCTAGTAAAACTTAGAGATTTGAAAATTACATTCTCAGATCTACACATTTGTCATTTTTTTGTAGCTCAGAATACAACGTTTTTTAAGCTGAAAATTTTCACTTTAGTGCGATGTATTATTGGCTATATGTGTATTTTTTCTAGATTTTTTGGAATCCTATAAATATGTTTTTCGAATTTCTTTAACAGGAGGGTTGATGTCTACGCACGTTTCTATTCTTGTAGACAGTGTTGGGCCTCCAAGAGCAGAGGTTTGTAGAACCGCAGCAAGTTTCCCTTAACTGAATCACCCAAGGTTTATCGAACTCAGGGAGGTAGAGGTCAAAGATATCTCTCTCAAGCAACCCTGCAATTAAGATACAAGAAGTCTCTTGTGTCCCCAACACACCTAATACACTTGTCAGATGTATAGGTGCACTAGTTCGGCGAAGAGATAGTGAAATACAAGTAATATGGAAGATTATAAGTAGTAATTGCAATCTGAAATAAAAATGGCAGCAAGCAAACATGTAACAGAACTTGTTGTAAACGGTGTTTCAATGCTTAGAAATAAGGCCTAGGGATCATACTTTCACTAGTGGACACTCTCAACAATGACAACATAATTGAATAAATAAATGCTACTCTCAAACACTCTCTTGTTGGATAACAAACACCATTCATTGCGTAGGGCTGCAAAAGCGCACCTCAAAGTCTGAGTAAACAAACACCGACAACATCATAAAGGAATCACACACGATGCGCACACTGTCACCTTCACACCGTGGAGAGTGAATCCGGAGTTCATATTAAAGTAACCTCTAGAGTGGCATAATAGATAAAGAGTAACATCTACTTATTCAACTACATTACAAAGCTCATGATCACATAAAGATCACACCATGGAGAGAGAGATAAACCACATAGCTACCGGTAGAGCCCTCAGCCTCGGGGGAGAACTACTCCCTCCTCATCATGGGAGACAGCCACGGCGATGAAGATGGCGGTGGAGTCGATGGAGATGGCTCCGGGGGCACTTCCCCGTCCCGGCAGGGTACCGGAACAGAGACTTCTGTCCCCCGAAACTTGTCGTCGATGGCGGCAGCGCTGCGGAACCCTTTCTGGAATATGACTGATTATTTTAAGGTTTTCGCGTCTGGGGGAATAAATAGGCGAAGGGGCGACGTCGGTGGAGGCGCGGGGCCCGCTCCCCATAGGGTGGCGCGGCAGGGGCCCCACCCGCGCCGCCATGTGGGGAGGGCGCCCTGCTGGCCCCCTTCGTCTCTCCTTCGGACTTCTGGAACGTGTCGGAAAAAATAGGCATCTGGGATTTTGTTTCATCCAATTCCGAGAATATTTCCAGAACAGCTTTTCTGAAACCAAAAACAGCAGAAAACAGGAACTGGCACTGTGGCATCTTGTTAATAGGTTAGTTCCAGAAAATGCATAAAAATGCTATGAAGTGTGAATAAAACATGTAGCTATTGGTATAAAACTAGCATGGAACATAAGAAATTATAGATACGTTGGAGACGTATCAAGCATCCCCAAGCTTAGTTCTACTCGTCCTCGAGTAGGTAAACGATAACAACAATAATTTCTGAAGTGACATGCTACCAACATAATCTTGATCAAATAATATTGTAAAGCATATGCCATGAATGAAGTGACTCAAGGCAATGGTCTATAGTTTGCTAACAAATAGATAATGAGTAAACACTGAATCATATAAGCAAAAACTTTTCATAAATAGTACTTTCAAGACAAGCATCAAAACGTTTTGCATAAGAGTTACTCATAAAGTAATAGATTCTAAGTAAAAGGCATTGAATCAACACAAAGGAAGATTAAGTTTCAACAATTGCTTTCAACTTGTAACTTGTATATCTCATGGATAATTGTCAACACAAAGCAATATAATAAGTGCAATAAGTAAACATATAAGAATTGTTGCACACAAAGTTGACACAAGTGTTTGCTTCAGGGATAGAAAGGAGTAGGTAAGCTGACTCAACAATAAAGTAAAAGATAGGCCCTTCGCAGCGGGAAGCAGGGATTAAAGCATGTGCTAGAGATTTTTAAGTTTTGAAAACATATAGAGAGCATAAAGTAAGTGTTTGAGAGGTGTTTGTTGTTGTCAACGAATGGCAGTGGGCACTCTATCCCCCTTGTCACCCAAACTTTCAAGAGCGGCTCACATGAAGGACGTTATTTCTACCCAAGGGTAGATCATCCCTCTTCTCTTTTGTTTACACATGCATATTTATAAATTGGTATGACACTCCTCCCAACCTTTGCTTACACAAGCCATGGCTAACCGAATCCTCGGGTGCCTTCCAACAATCACATACCATGGAGGAGTGCCTATTTGATAAAGTTTAACATTTTGGAATTTGCTTTTGATAAATCATTGGCAAACATGTGAAGAGAATCAAATGGTTATAGTTGAGATTAATTGGGACTGGGCACCCAATTTGCCAGCTCTTTTTGCAAGTTATTGGATAAGCGGATGTATATGTCACTAGTCCATTGGTGAAAGTCTGTCATGAGTAAATGACAAGGTGATAGAGTAAACGCCACATACTTCCTCATGAGCTATAAAACATTGACACAAATAAGGAGTAATAGCTTTTGAATAGTTTAAAGGTAGCACATGAAGTATTTACTTGGAATGGCAGAAAATACCACATAATAGGTAGATATGGTGGACACCATTGGCATGGGTTTTGGCTCAAGGTTTTGGATCCACGAGAAGCATCCCTCTCAGTACAGAGTTTAGGCTAGCAAGGTTGTTTGAAGCAAACACAAGTATAAACCGGTACAGCAAGACTCACATGAAAACATATTGCAAGCATTATAAGACTCTACACTGTCTTTCCTTGTTGCTCAAACACTTTTACCAGAAAATATCTAGACCTTAGAGATATCAATCATGCAAACCAAATTTCAACAAGCTCTACTGTAGTTCTTTACTAATAGACTTTTAACTACATGATGCAAGAGATTAAACATGAAATACTTGAGAGCTCAAAACAATTGCCAAGTGTCAAATAAAACAAGACAATGATCTATATGAGTGTCTTTTCGATATACCATCTACCACATGCAGCATTTTCTGAACCAACACATCAACCAAGCAACTCTCCAAGTAATTTACAAAAGAAACAAGAGAGTACTTTCCACAAGAATTAACAGCTCTAAAAGAGATGCATGAAAAACAGGAGCTAAAAGCATAGCAGTAGCTAGATAAGAATACTCAAAAGATATAAGTGAAGAATATGAGTATTCACATGAAAAAGCGGAGCGTGTCTCTCTCCCACACAAGAATGCTAGGATCTAAATTATTCAGAAAATAAAAACAACAAAGCAAAAATAAAAGCAAACAGACGCTCCAAGTAAAGTACATAAGATGTGGAAGAATAAAAATATAGTTTCGCTAGAGATGACCTGATAAGTTGTTGATGAAGAAGGGGATGCCTTGGGCATCCCCAAGCTTAGACGCTTGAGTCTTCTTGAATATTGCTGGGATGACCCACGGGGGCATCCCCAATCTTAGACTTTTCACTCTTCTTGATCACATCATATCATCCTTCTCTCTTGCTCCTTGAAAACTTCCGCCACACCAAACTCAGGTAACTCGTTAGAGGGTTAGTGCATAATAAAAAATTCTCATATTCTACTGTGACACAATCATTACCAAAGCTTCTGGACATTACTTACAGCCACTGATGTTTAATGGAGCAAAGAAATCCAATCAAACATAGTAAAAGAGGCAATGCAAAATAAAAGGCAGAATTTGTCAAAAACAGAACAGTCTGGAAAGACGAATTTTTTCGAGGCACTTAACTTGCTCAGATGGAAGAAGCCCAAACTAATAAAAGTTGCGTACATATATAAGGATCATGCGTGATTTTTTTTAGAATTATTCGAATTTTCTGTAGCGCATAAAGCTCAAAACGGTGGACAGCAAAAATCTGTCACTGCGCAGAAATCCAATTTTAGCAACAACTTTCAACTAGAGACTTTACTTGGCACAACAATGCAATAAAATAAAGATACAAAGGAGTTGCTACCGAAGTAAGCAAGCTCCTTGACTCAAATAAAAGAAAATTGCAGAAGTAAAACAATGGGTTGTCTCCCAGGAGCGTTTTTCTTTAAAGCCTTTTAGCTAGGCATGATAATTTTGATGATGCTCTCATATGTATAAGAGTTGAATATAAGAGAGCATCAAAAAGCAAATACCAAACACATTTAAGTCTAACCCACTTCCTATGCAAAGGAATCTTGTAAGAAAACAAATTATTGAAGCATGAATCTACTAGCATAGAAAGACAAAACAAGTGCAACTTCAAAACATTCAACATAAAGAGAGGAGACTTAATATTATTGAGATATATGAAGCCATGTCTCCCTCTCTCATAAAAACTTTCAGCAGCATCATTGATAAAATCCACAATATAACCATCACATAGAGCATTCTTATCATGATCCACATGCATAAAAGTATCATTACTCTCCACATAAGCATAAACAGTATCATTAGTAATAGTGAGAGTAAAAGTTGATGGGGTTCGTAGCAGAAAACAATAATTTTTCTAACTATCGCAACACCGAAACTAGCCAGGATCTATCTATCTAGTAATGCGGTAACGGAGAAGTCATCGGAAACATACCCTTGTAGACCGATAGCGGGAATTACGCTCCCGCACAAGCGTTGCCGATGAAGACGTACGTAGCCGACCTCAAGGTCGCGGAGAACTCGGCGCGACGAAGAAGAAGGAAACGCGGCGATGAAGAAGCTCCTAGTGCCGAACTCGTGAGAGAGCAGCACCTCCGAGTACTCGCACACGTACGGACCTTGACGATGACCTCCGTGCTCCCCGATCCAGCCGGAATAGCGGAAGCGAGAACTTTGGGTGGAAACCCGCAGCACAACGGTGCGCTGCGGTTTATAGGTCTCCCGTATACGCTGTCCAGACTTGGGACCGCGCACGTCGAGAGATGGGGAGGGAGGAATTGGACTAGGGAGAAGCCTGGGCCAACCGGAATTAATTCCTGAATTTTCTGTGTATTTTTTCAATTAATCCGGGTCCCTATTTATTGGAGGAAAAGGGTGTGCACTTCCCTCAACTCTCCATGTGGGACTAAACAAAGGAGCAAGGGGGGAGGGGGTGCGCCGGCCTACATGGGCCCAGCCGCACCCCATGGTGGCCGGCTGGCCCCCTTGGCCCAGCCGCACCCCTCTTGTGAGGGGGAAGCTCCCCTCTTGGGCCTCAAGGCCCATCTAAGGTGAGCAGCCCCTTTTTTCTCCTTTTATTTAATATTAAATTAATATAAATATATATAATTCCATAATTAATATATTTACATACTATTTAATCTCCCGTGACTCCGAAACAATTTCCGGATCACTCCGAACTCACTTCGGTCTCCCCGGAACTCTTCCGTTCTTGCCGGAACCTTTCCGAAACCTCCTATCTCTATACCTAAGCCACTCCGATGTTTCCAAAACGTTCTCCTAGCGTCGTCAAGACCTTAAGTGTGTTACCCTCGGTTCGAGAATACTCCGGACATGGTCGAGACCCTCCCGCCAATGACCGTCAGGGAGCCCTGGATGACTATGACGGCCCCCGTGCATTCTAGAATAAATCATCCTTGAATCATCTTTGAACCGTTAACATGATATGGTCATTCCCTTTGTTCGTTGATACTTCCTTGTCCGAGATACGATCGTCAACATCCGATGTTGTGTTTTATCTCGTTACCGACAAGGTTGCTTTACTCGTTCCCATGAAATTATATCTCAATGACCTAGTCATATGCTGCGCAGCTTTACAGATATAATCTCACCGAGTGGGCCCAGCATATCAATCCGTCACACGGATGAACAAATCCCGCTCTTGATTACTCGCCCCGACTACTTCCTTCCAATACCCGAAAGTGTCACCCTTATTGTCGTGCGTATGAGACATGACGTTAGGTGCGATCAGCCGTATCTTTCAGAAGCAGCGACTTGATGTAATCTCACGGTCTAAGGAATAAGCTACCACGTTATAATCCTATTGCAGTGTTGAACTATCTGATACGATCCTAACTGCAATACTTTGGGTAATGTCCATCAAATTATTCTCCCAATAAAATGACTCCACCATCAACTGTTAATGCAATATGATCGGGAAATCACGATCATCCATTGACTGATGGACTAGTTTATCTAGAGGCTTAACTAGGGACTCTGGTTTGTTTACATACCACACGTGTATTAACAATTCCGATTAATACAGTTATAGCATGGTATAAAACTATTTATAAACTTAAAGAGATAATGCAATAAATCTTATTATTTATTTGCCTCTAGGGCATATCTCCAACAGTCTCCCACTTGCACTAGATTTCAAATAAATCCAGCTGCATTTCTATACCAATCATACAACCTTATCTTTTATAAGTGTTTATGATAATGCTCGCTCGTGGAAGAGGTTTCCTTCGGCCTGAACCTTTCATAACCATAAGCTCTTTGCAAACCATTGATATCACCTTATTTGATATCATCATGCTATCTTAATAACAAATATACATATTTGGCAACTAAGTGAGACTTTTGTTTCCCTGCGCTTACTCTGATCCAATATCAGTTAATTGCATTAAACACACTCAGTTTTAGAGAATACCTTTTCTCTACCAACTCTATGTACTTTTGCAGTATCTTTATACTTCTATATTTACCTAAGTAGATCCTGACATTCTATTGTCAGCCTAATGCCTTTTAATTTATCCTATAACGACTTGATCCTTATTTCTTTCTGTCATTTAGGTTGATCCTTTTAACACAACATTTGTTAAACTCATCATCCTTTACAGATTTGAAATAACCACATATCCTTAGTTTCTTTTAAACTATGAAGGATACTTTTGGTTCCACTAATAATGAATCACAAATTCATCTCAGCGCTTATTCTTCTTGTAAGAATACTAATCATATCTTTTCGAGTATATAATATGGTTAATATGCTGCCACCTTATCATGGCATAGAAGTGCAGCATATTTTACAACCATGATTACTTTATCCAGATTTACAAGGACCAATTCCTCGTTACGTCTTATTCTGACACATCAGAATCTAATCTGGAAAAACACCTCGACTTCTTTAAAATGATCTATTCAAAACAGATGCTCACATTTTAAACATATATGATTTTATCGTAATTCAATAATTACTTCTAATTCATTTTCCTAGTACCTATCTATTATATGTCATTTACATATAAACACCTGACTAAGCTCCCACTCAAAATGTCAATTACATTTGAGATTGTGTAACTTGTAATGCTCCCACTCAAAATGTCAAACACATTTCATATTGTGTAGCCCACAAGCTCCCACTTAACAATATGTCACTTACATATTATTCCGGTAAGCTGTCCTACTCCCACTTAAATTATACGGATATAATTTCCTTCGATATTTCGGTCATAACCGAAATCCTTGATCATGTATCAATTCGAAAATTCCAAATACGATGTATTATACTTGTTAATACAAATCCAAAAGACTTAGGCATGTCTACATCCAATGTAGTCAAAACAATTTTGATTTTGTCAAAGACATTCTTCATGACAAAATTAGCTTTATGTCCTTCTCACAGTTTCATTCTTTTCACACAACTTGTCATGTGAAAAATCAAGTAACCCTTTTACTTAATAAGATTCAAGCAACATTTACTAATACAATCTTGAATGCAACCTTTTGGATTTATGACTCTATAGTCACAATTCGAATTTGGCATCACCCCAATTTCTTTGTATTTCGTAGGTATCCCTTGTTCTAGTAACAAGCTCATTAAATCATGAAATATTAATCTGTGACCGGACAGAAAATATTCTTTAATGCCTACTATTTATAAAAAGCTCCTTGCATGAAAACACCATGATCAAATATCATCATTTTTCATTTCCATTTGTGGAGTTTTGTTGTCGGATCAAATTCCAAACAATATTTCTCTCACAAATCGAGTAAGGTCAATTACCCCTTTTAAGCTTTTCTTTATTTCATATCCTTTCTTGAAACTTGTTTTCAATGAATCACCAAGTTAGCAATACTAGTTTTGCCCTTGTTGGTGTTTACCATATGAAACATATATTCATTCCTATGAATATTTTACAAAGAACTATTTCGTACATAGTTTCGTATTATCATATAATCTATAAACCATGACACACAACTTATTGTCGTTCATACGAATTTTGGGTGAAGACTTCAAAATAGGGAGTTTACTAATTCTAACGGAAAAACCTTCTACGTGATTTCTAAAATATTAAGAGATAATTTTTAGGACTATACTTTATTCAAAATAGAGTATGATCATAATGTCTACATAAATCAACATGTTTGATAATAGCATCATAATTTTGTGAACCGAATTTCACAAGTCCTTTTGTGAACCGAATTTTCACAAACCTTCATGATAAAATAAATCTTTAAAATCCTTGCTATTATAATCCAATTACAATGACTTGATTTTATATCCTCCTTTTCTATCCGAAAAATCTTTCTTGATCAAATCAAATAATTTCAGATAATTGTATCTTTTAGTAAATACTTATTATTTACTTAGACATACAACAAAGGTTTCAATAATAATTTCCACTACACAATTTAATTTGACAATCATCTTGCATGATCTCAAATCAAATTTCTTCTCATATTGACTTATCAATATTTTTCAATCATCATGTCTCATTAGACATCACGCATGCAAATACACAAGATCAAAGTATCCAAAATATTTGCAATGATTAAAAATTCGGTAGTGCATTTTATTATTGACTTAGGATATTTATTTTAACATTCAAATCCACTTTGCTATCAAAAAGATTAATGCATGAATAACTTATTCATAATCGAAATATGATCATAAGAAAACTTTATTCATAAAAACAACTTGCTTGTCTCTTACAAATATGAATAACTTGTCTCATCGAATATAAGACATACTTATTACAATCACTCTCAAATTCGACTACAAAACTCTTATTCAAAACTACTAATCAAAACTTGATAACTATGGGCGTGAAACTCCTTGGCCATCAACTACTTTGCTTGCCATCATTCCGCAACATCATGTCGTACTCTGCAGCTATCTTGTTATATTCTGGTGCTGTTTCAATAAAACAGGACATAAGTATCAAATACTTTAATATCAACAAGTGTAAGAAATAACAATTATAACTTTGTATATCAAATATACCTTGCGTGTCATCTATTTCTCCTTCGATGGGTTCCACCTCCACATCTTTGATTTCGACCAGGAAATCATTGAAGAGGAGGAAATCACTCTTAAGTATATACTCATCGACAAGCTCCTCATAGCTAGGAGGTAGAGAACGCAACACCGCCTGTATTGCAAAAGTATCCGCCATCCAGTAATCGCATGTGTGTGTGAGATCATCGTGAATGTCAAACATCTTACACAAATGTGTCTCCAAGCAGGTATGTTCTTCCATCTTGAGTGAAAGAAACTTGTCCAGCTGCTTGTACTGCTCTTGCTTCATTCGGTTCAAGAACCGAACTTTAAGAGCACCTATCATCACAGCGGGTTCCATATGGCGAAACTCATTTTTCAGCTCATGATCCATGCAGACATACATCGTGATCTGAACACTTCTCCAGACCTCACGACGCTGACGAAAATCCTCTTTCGCCTCTGCACTTGCGGAGTCTCCTGGTTTATCTCCTAACAATTCTCCTATCACGTAAGAAATGTCGTTCTGGTAGAGGACGTCTTTCAGGTTTCTGTACCACGTCATGAAGTTGGATCCATCGTTCCGGAGATTTCCTTTTCTAATAAAATGGTTGAACTCAAGACTTTCTTCCTTAGGATAAGGCATGATCTACAAAGATAATTTGCAAAGACTAGGTAAGGCTAAGTTTATAATATTTGAGTTTACTTTAATAATCATATTATCAAACACACTCCACTAAGAGAATTATCCCTAAAAACTGTCTTAGTGATTACACGATCCCAATCCATTAAATTACCCCCTTCGATCGGGCGGGCAACGTAACTTCAGAGGTAGGCAACGAATTACCAATCGCAACAATCATGCGACTCATGCTCGATCTTTCGATCACCCGTGTTCCGAGGCCATATACTGGTATATGCTAGGCTCGCCAATTTAACCTTAGTGTTTTCGCGTGTGCAACGTGGCTTACACCCACTGTATGCGAACGAAGAGACGAGTGTAGATGAAAAGGATCGAAACCCTGAACAACGTACCCCGTAACGTAGAACTTTATTGGTGGTGCACACTAAGGCAGAACACAATTTTGGTATTAAATTAGGGATCATCCTATTACGGCTACCGTTGTATATCTTTATATAAGCACTCAAATAGGATGCAAACACACAACGAACAATATCAAAATAATGTAATGAAGTGCGATATGACATGGTCGTCGCGCCTTGGCCTTCACGGCGCGCCTCCAATGGTGCTCCGAGTCTACGGTGCCACCTTTGCCTCCGATAACATAAAACTTACCGTAACCATGTCATATTAAAATGCCCCACTGCAAAACAAAGTTAGACGCTCTACTTTTATCCTTTTGCAATTTTACGTGGCTGCTAGGGCTTTCGTGAAGAACCGTTTCTTACCTACGAACATACAACCACAACACGATTAAATAATTGTCTCTATTACACCCTTTTCAGGGCCCTCCATTGAAAATGCCATGCCGTCTAAAGAGAGAGAGACAGACACCCGCCAGCCGCATATATGGTACAAGCCATATGTTAGTTGCGGAACCAGTCTCGCGTAAGCGTACGCGTAAGGTCGGTCCGGGCCGCTTCATCAACTCAATGCCAACAACATTAGCAAGTGCACGCGAGAGGGTAACAATTATAGAATCGATGCCCACATTCAACATGTGTTCTAACCGTACCAGCAATACTACGCATAGATCGGCTCTGATACCACTGATGGGGTTCGTAGCAGAAAACAATAATTTTTCTAACTATCGCAACACCGAAACTAGCCAGGATCTATCTATCTAGTAATGCGGTAACGGAGAAGTCATCGGAAACATACCCTTGTAGACCGATAGCGGGAATTACGCTCCCGCACAAGCGTTGCCGATGAAGACGTACGTAGCCGACCTCAAGGTCGCGGAGAACTTGGCGCGACGAAGAAGAAGGAGACGCGGCGATGAAGAAGCTCCTAGTGCCGAACTCGTGAGAGAGCAGCACCTCCGAGTACTCGCACACGTACGGACCTTGACGATGACCTCCGTGCTCCCCGATCCAGCCGGAATAGCGGAAGCGAGAACTTTGGGTGGAAACCCGCAGCACAACGGTGCGCTGCGGTTTATAGGTCTCCCGTATACGCTGTCCAGACTTGGGACCGCGCACGTCGAGAGATGGGGAGGGAGGAATTGGACTAGGGAGAAGCCTGGGCCAACCGGAATTAATTCCTGAATTTTCTGTGTATTTTTCCAATTAATCCGGGTCCCTATTTATTGGAGGAAAAGGGTGTGCACCTCTCCTCAACTCTCCATGTGGGACTAAACAAAGGAGCAAGGGGGGGGGGGTGCGCCGGCCTACATGGGCCAGCCGCACCCCATGGTGGCCGGCTGGCCCCTTGGCCCAGCCGCACCCCTCTTGTGGGGGGAAGCTCCCCTCTTGGGCCTCAAGGCCCATTAAGGTGAGCAGCCCCTTTTTTCTCCTTTTATTTAATATTAAATTAATATAAATATATATAATTCCATAATTAATATATTTACATACTATTTAATCTCCCGTGACTCCGAAACAATTTCCGGATCACTCCGAACTCACTTCGGTCTCCCCGGAACTCTTCCGTTCCTGCCGGAACCTTTCCGAAACCTCCTATCTCTATACCTAAGCCACTCCGATGTTTCCAAAACGTTCTCCTAGCGTCGTCAAGACCTTAAGTGTGTTACCCTCGGTTCGAGAATACTCCGGACATGGTCGAGACCCTCCCGCCAATGACCGTCAGGGAGCCCTGGATGACTATGACGGCCCCCGTGCATTCTAGAATAAATCATCCTTGAATCATCTTTGAACCGTTAACATGATATGGTCATTCCCTTTGTTCGTTGATACTTCCTTGTCCGAGATACGATCGTCAACATCCGATGTTGTGTTTTATCTCGTTACCGACAAGGTTGCTTTACTCGTTCCCATGAAATTATATCTCAATGACCTAGTCATATGCTGCGCAGCTTTACAGATATAATCTCACCGAGTGGGCCCAGCATATCAATCCGTCACACGGATGAACAAATCCCGCTCTTGATTACTCGCCCCGACTACTTCCTTCCAATACCCGAAAGTGTCACCCTTATTGTCGTGCGTATGAGACATGACGTTAGGTGCGATCAGCCGTATCTTTCAGAAGCAGCGACTTGATGTAATCTCACGGTCTAAGGAATAAGCTACCACGTTATAATCCTATTGCAGTGTTGAACTATCTGATACGATCCTAACTGCAATACTTTGGGTAATGTCCATCAAATTATTCTCCCAATAAAATGACTCCACCATCAACTGTTAATGCAATATGATCGGGAAATCACGATCATCCATTGACTGATGGACTAGTTTATCTAGAGGCTTAACTAGGGACTCTGGTTTGTTTACATACCACACGTGTATTAACAATTCCGATTAATACAGTTATAGCATGGTATAAAACTATTTATAAACTTAAAGAGATAATGCAATAAATCTTATTATTTATTTGCCTCTAGGGCATATCTCCAACAGTCTCCCACTTGCACTAGATTTCAAATAAATCCAGCTGCATTTCTATACCAATCATACAACCTTATCTTTTATAAGTGTTTATGATAATGCTCGCTCGTGGAAGAGGTTTCCTTCGGCCTGAACCTTTCATAACCATAAGCTCTTTGCAAACCATTGATATCACCTTATTTGATATCATCATGCTATCTTAATAACAAATATACATATTTGGCAACTAAGTGAGACTTTTGTTTCCCTGCGCTTACTCTGATCCAATATCAGTTAATTGCATTAAACACACTCAGTTTTAGAGAATACCTTTTCTCTACCAACTCTATGTACTTTTGCAGTATCTTTATACTTCTATATTTACCTAAGTAGATCCTGACATTCTATTGTCAGCCTAATGCCTTTTAATTTATCCTATAACGACTTGATCCTTATTTCTTTCTGTCATTTAGGTTGATCCTTTTAACACAACATTTGTTAAACTCATCATCCTTTACAGATTTGAAATAACCACATATCCTTAGTTTCTTTTAAACTATGAAGGATACTTTTGGTTCCACTAATAATGAATCACAAATTCATCTCAGCGCTTATTCTTCTTGTAAGAATACTAATCATATCTTTTCGAGTATATAATATGGTTAATATGCTGCCACCTTATCATGGCATAGAAGTGCAGCATATTTTACAACCATGATTACTTTATCCAGATTTACAAGGACCAATTCCTCGTTACGTCTTATTCTGACACATCAGAATCTAATCTGGAAAAACACCTCGACTTCTTTAAAATGATCTATTCAAAACAGATGCTCACATTTTAAACATATATGATTTTATCGTAATTCAATAATTACTTCTAATTCATTTTCCTAGTACCTATCTATTATATGTCATTTACATATAAACACCTGACTAAGCTCCCACTCAAAATGTCAATTACATTTGAGATTGTGTAACTTGTAATGCTCCCACTCAAAATGTCAAACACATTTCATATTGTGTAGCCCACAAGCTCCCACTTAACAATATGTCACTTACATATTATTCCGGTAAGCTGTCCTACTCCCACTTAAATTATACGGATATAATTTCCTTCGATATTTCGGTCATAACCGAAATCCTTGATCATGTATCAATTCGAAAATTCCAAATACGATGTATTATACTTGTTAATACAAATCCAAAAGACTTAGGCATGTCTACATCCAATGTAGTCAAAACAATTTTGATTTTGTCAAAGACATTCTTCATGACAAAATTAGCTTTATGTCCTTCTCACAGTTTCATTCTTTTCACACAACTTGTCATGTGAAAAATCAAGTAACCCTTTTACTTAATAAGATTCAAGCAACATTTACTAATACAATCTTGAATGCAACCTTTTGGATTTATGACTCTATAGTCACAATTCGAATTTGGCATCACCCCAATTTCTTTGTATTTCGTAGGTATCCCTTGTTCTAGTAACAAGCTCATTAAATCATGAAATATTAATCTGTGACCGGACAGAAAATATTCTTTAATGCCTACTATTTATAAAAAGCTCCTTGCATGAAAACACCATGATCAAATATCATCATTTTTCATTTCCATTTGTGGAGTTTTGTTGTCGGATCAAATTCCAAACAATATTTCTCTCACAAATCGAGTAAGGTCAATTACCCCTTTTAAGCTTTTCTTTATTTCATATCCTTTCTTGAAACTTGTTTTCAATGAATCACCAAGTTAGCAATACTAGTTTTGCCCTTGTTGGTGTTTACCATATGAAACATATATTCATTCCTATGAATATTTTACAAAGAACTATTTCGTACATAGTTTCGTATTATCATATAATCTATAAACCATGACACACAACTTATTGTCGTTCATACGAATTTTGGGTGAAGACTTCAAAATAGGGAGTTTACTAATTCTAACGGAAAAACCTTCTACGTGATTTCTAAAATATTAAGAGATAATTTTTAGGACTATACTTTATTCAAAATAGAGTATGATCATAATGTCTACATAAATCAACATGTTTGATAATAGCATCATAATTTTGTGAACCGAATTTCACAAGTCCTTTTGTGAACCGAATTTTCACAAACCTTCATGATAAAATAAATCTTTAAAATCCTTGCTATTATAATCCAATTACAATGACTTGATTTTATATCCTCCTTTTCTATCCGAAAAATCTTTCTTGATCAAATCAAATAATTTCAGATAATTGTATCTTTTAGTAAATACTTATTATTTACTTAGACATACAACAAAGGTTTCAATAATAATTTCCACTACACAATTTAATTTGACAATCATCTTGCATGATCTCAAATCAAATTTCTTCTCATATTGACTTATCAATATTTTTCAATCATCATGTCTCATTAGACATCACGCATGCAAATACACAAGATCAAAGTATCCAAAATATTTGCAATGATTAAAAATTCGGTAGTGCATTTTATTATTGACTTAGGATATTTATTTTAACATTCAAATCCACTTTGCTATCAAAAAGATTAATGCATGAATAACTTATTCATAATCGAAATATGATCATAAGAAAACTTTATTCATAAAAACAACTTGCTTGTCTCTTACAAATATGAATAACTTGTCTCATCGAATATAAGACATACTTATTACAATCACTCTCAAATTCGACTACAAAACTCTTATTCAAAACTACTAATCAAAACTTGATAACTATGGGCGTGAAACTCCTTGGCCATCAACTACTTTGCTTGCCATCATTCCGCAACATCATGTCGTACTCTGCAGCTATCTTGTTATATTCTGGTGCTGTTTCAATAAAACAGGACATAAGTATCAAATACTTTAATATCAACAAGTGTAAGAAATAACAATTATAACTTTGTATATCAAATATACCTTGCGTGTCATCTATTTCTCCTTCGATGGGTTCCACCTCCACGTCTTTGATTTCGACCAGGAAATCATTGAAGAGGAGGAAATCACTCTTAAGTATATACTCATCGACAAGCTCCTCATAGCTAGGAGGTAGAGAACGCAACACCGCCTGTATTGCAAAAGTATCCGCCATCCAGTAATCGCATGTGTGTGTGAGATCATCGTGAATGTCAAACATCTTACACAAATGTGTCTCCAAGCAGGTATGTTCTTCCATCTTGAGTGAAAGAAACTTGTCCAGCTGCTTGTACTGCTCTTGCTTCATTCGGTTCAAGAACCGAACTTTAAGAGCACCTATCATCACAGCGGGTTCCATATGGCGAAACTCATTTTTCAGCTCATGATCCATGCAGACATACATCGTGATCTGAACACTTCTCCAGACCTCACGACGCTGACGAAAATCCTCTTTCGCCTCTGCACTAGCGGAGTCTCCTGGTTTATCTCCTAACAATTCTCCTATCACGTAAGAAATGTCGTTCTGGTAGAGGACGTCTTTCAGGTTTCTGTACCACGTCATGAAGTTGGATCCATCGTTCCGGAGATTTCCTTTTCTAATAAAATGGTTGAACTCAAGACTTTCTTCCTTAGGATAAGGCATGATCTACAAAGATAATTTGCAAAGACTAGGTAAGGCTAAGTTTATAATATTTTGAGTTTACTTTAATAATCATATTATCAAACACACTCCACTAAGAGAATTATCCCTAAAAACTGTCTTAGTGATTACACGATCCCAATCCATTAAATTACCCCCTTCGATCGGGCGGGCAACGTAACTTCAGAGGTAGGCAACGAATTACCAATCGCAACAATCATGCGACTCATGCTCGATCTTTCGATCACCCGTGTTCCGAGGCCATATACTGGTATATGCTAGGCTCGCCAATTTAACCTTAGTGTTTTCGCGTGTGCAACGTGGCTTACACCCACTGTATGCGAACGAAGAGACGAGTGTAGATGAAAAGGATCGAAACCCTGAACAACGTACCCCGTAACGTAGAACTTTATTGGTGGTGCACACTAAGGCAGAACACAATTTTGGTATTAAATTAGGGATCATCCTATTACGGCTACCGTTGTATATCTTTATATAAGCACTCAAATAGGATGCAAACACACAACGAACAATATCAAAATAATGTAATGAAGTGCGATATGACATGGTCGTCGCGCCTTGGCCTTCACGGCGCGCCTCCAATGGTGCTCCGAGTCTACGGTGCCACCTTTGCCTCCGATAACATAAAACTTACCGTAACCATGTCATACTTAAAATGCCCCACTGCAAAACAAAGTTAGACGCTCTACTTTTATCCTTTTGCAATTTTACGTGGCTGCTAGGGCTTTCGTGAAGAACCGTTTCTTACCTACGAACATACAACCACAACACCGATTAAATAATTGTCTCAATTACACCCTTTTCAGGGCCCTCCATTGAAAATGCCATGCCGTCTAAAGAGAGAGAGACAGACACCCGCCAGCCGCATATATGGTACAAGCCATATGTTAGTTGCGGAACCAGTCTCGCGTAAGCGTACGCGTAAGGTCGGTCCGGGCCGCTTCATCAACTCAATGCCAACAACATTAGCAAGTGCACGCGAGAGGGTAACAATTATAGAATCGATGCCCACATTTAACATGTGTTCTAACCGTACCAGCAATACTACGCATAGATCGGCTCTGATACCACTGATGGGGTTCGTAGCAGAAAAAATAATTTTTCTAACTATCGCAACACCGAAACTAGCCAGGATCTATCTATCTAGTAATGCGGTAACGGAGAAGTCATCGGAAACATACCCTTGTAGACCGATAGCGGGAATTACGCTCCCGCACAAGCGTTGCCGATGAAGACGTACGTAGCCGACCTCAAGGTCGCGGAGAACTTGGCGCGACGAAGAAGAAGGAGACGCGGCGATGAAGAAGCTCCTAGTGCCGAACTCGTGAGAGAGCAGCACCTCCGAGTACTCGCACACGTACGGACCTTGACGATGACCTCCGTGCTCCCCGATCCAGCCGGAATAGCGGAAGCGAGAACTTTGGGTGGAAACCCGCAGCACAACGGTGCGCTGCGGTTTATAGGTCTCCCGTATACGCTGTCCAGACTTGGGACCGCGCACGTCGAGAGATGGGGAGGGAGGAATTGGACTAGGGAGAAGCCTGGGCCAACCGGAATTAATTCCTGAATTTTCTGTGTATTTTTCAATTAATCCGGGTCCCTATTTATTGGAGGAAAAGGGTGTGCACCTTCCTCAACTCTCCATGTGGGACTAAACAAAGGAGCAAGGGGGAGGGGGGTGCGCCGGCCTACATGGGCCCAGCCGCACCCCATGGTGGCCGGCTGGCCCCCTTGGCCCAGCCGCACCCCTCTTGTGAGGGGGAAGCTCCCCTCTTGGGCCTCAAGGCCCATCTAAGGTGAGCAGCCCCTTTTTTCTCCTTTTATTTAATATTAAATTAATATAAATATATATAATTCCATAATTAATATATTTACATACTATTTAATCTCCCGTGACTCCGAAACAATTTCCGGATCACTCCGAACTCACTTCGGTCTCCCCGGAACTCTTCCGGTCTTCCCCGGAACTCTTCCGTTCTTGCCGGAACCTTTCCGAAACCTCCTATCTCTATACCTAAGCCACTCCGATGTTTCCAAAACGTTCTCCTAGCGTCGTCAAGACCTTAAGTGTGTTACCCTCGGTTCGAGAATACTCCGGACATGGTCGAGACCCTCCCGCCAATGACCGTCAGGGAGCCCTGGATGACTATGACGGCCCCGTGCATTCTAGAATAAATCATCCTTGAATCATCTTTGAACCGTTAACATGATATGGTCATTCCCTTTGTTCGTTGATACTTCCTTGTCCGAGATACGATCGTCAACATCCGATGTTGTGTTTTATCTCGTTACCGACAAGGTTGCTTTACTCGTTCCATGAAATTATATCTCAATGACCTAGTCATACGCTGCGCAGCTTTACAGATATAATCTCACCGAGTGGGCCCAGCATATCAATCCGTCACACGGATGAACAAATCCCGCTCTTGATTACTCGCCCCGACTACTTCCTTCCAATACCCGAAAGTGTCACCCTTATTGTCGTGCGTATGAGACATGACGTTAGGTGCGATCAGCCGTATCTTTCAGAAGCAGCGACTTGATGTAATCTCACGGTCTAAGGAATAAGCTACCACGTTATAATCCTATTGCAGTGTTGAACTATCTGATACGATCCTAACTGCAATACTTTGGGTAATGTCCATCAAATTATTCTCCCAATAAAATGACTCCACCATCAACTGTTAATGCAATATGATCGGGAAATCACGATCATCCATTGACTGATGGACTAGTTTATCTAGAGGCTTAACTAGGGACTCTGGTTTGTTTACATACCACACGTGTATTAACAATTCCGATTAATACAGTTATAGCATGGTATAAAACTATTTATAAACTTAAAGAGATAATGCAATAAATCTTATTATTTATTTGCCTCTAGGGCATATCTCCAACAGTCTCCCACTTGCACTAGATTTCAAATAAATCCAGCTGCATTTCTATACCAATCATACAACCTTATCTTTTATAAGTGTTTATGATAATGCTCGCTCGTGGAAGAGGTTTCCTTCGGCCTGAACCTTTCATAACCATAAGCTCTTTGCAAACCATTGATATCACCTTATTTGATATCATCATGCTATCTTAATAACAAATATACATATTTGGCAACTAAGTGAGACTTTTGTTTCCCTGCGCTTACTCTGATCCAATATCAGTTAATTGCATTAAACACACTCAGTTTTAGAGAATACCTTTTCTCTACCAACTCTATGTACTTTTGCAGTATCTTTATACTTCTATATTTACCTAAGTAGATCCTGACATTCTATTGTCAGCCTAATGCCTTTTAATTTATCCTATAACGACTTGATCCTTATTTCTTTCTGTCATTTAGGTTGATCCTTTTAACACAACATTTGTTAAACTCATCATCCTTTACAGATTTGAAATAACCACATATCCTTAGTTTCTTTTAAACTATGAAGGATACTTTTGGTTCCACTAATAATGAATCACAAATTCATCTCAGCGCTTATTCTTCTTGTAAGAATACTAATCATATCTTTTCGAGTATATAATATGGTTAATATGCTGCCACCTTATCATGGCATAGAAGTGCAGCATATTTTACAACCATGATTACTTTATCCAGATTTACAAGGACCAATTCCTCGTTACGTCTTATTCTGACACATCAGAATCTAATCTGGAAAAACACCTCGA
Organism: Poa pratensis; assembly: GCA_947311845.1. Lineage (NCBI taxonomy): Eukaryota > Viridiplantae > Streptophyta > Magnoliopsida > Poales > Poaceae > Poa > Poa pratensis. Next base: position 51,691,081 of record CAMZMU010000038.1, read on the forward strand.
CTTCTTTAAAATGATCTATTCAAAACAGATGCTCACATTTTAAACATATATGATTTTATCGTAATTCAATAATTACTTCTAATTCATTTTCCTAGTACCTATCTATTATATGTCATTTACATATAAACACCTGACTAAGCTCCCACTCAAAATGTCAATTACATTTGAGATTGTGTAACTTGTAATGCTCCCACTCAAAATGTCAAACACATTTCATATTGTGTAGCCCACAAGCTCCCACTTAACAATATGTCACTTACATATTATTCCGGTAAGCTGTCCTACTCCCACTTAAATTATACGGATATAATTTCCTTCGATATTTCGGTCATAACCGAAATCCTTGATCTTGTATCAATTCGAAAATTCCAAATACGATGTATTATACTTGTTAATACAAATCCAAAAGACTTAGGCATGTCTACATCCAATGTAGTCAAAACAATTTTGATTTTGTCAAAGACATTCTTCATGACAAAATTAGCTTTATGTCCTTCTCACAGTTTCATTCTTTTCACACAACTTGTCATGTGAAAAATCAAGTAACCCTTTTACTTAATAAGATTCAAGCAACATTTACTAATACAATCTTGAATGCAACCTTTTGGATTTATGACTCTATAGTCACAATTCGAATTTGGCATCACCCCAATTTCTTTGTATTTCGTAGGTATCCCTTGTTCTAGTAACAAGCTCATTAAATCATGAAATATTAATCTGTGACCGGACAGAAAATATTCTTTAATGCCTACTATTTATAAAAAGCTCCTTGCATGAAAACACCATGATCAAATATCATCATTTTTCATTTCCATTTGTGGAGTTTTGTTGTCGGATCAAATTCCAAACAATATTTCTCTCACAAATCGAGTAAGGTCAATTACCCCTTTTAAGCTTTTCTTTATTTCATATCCTTTCTTGAAACTTGTTTTCAATGAATCACCAAGTTAGCAATACTAGTTTTGCCCTTGTTGGTGTTTACCATATGAAACATATATTCATTCCTATGAATATTTTACAAAGAACTATTTCGTACATAGTTTCGTATTATCATATAATCTATAAACCATGACACACAACTTATTGTCGTTCATACGAATTTTGGGTGAAGACTTCAAAATAGGGAGTTTACTAATTCTAACGGAAAAACCTTCTACGTGATTTCTAAAATATTAAGAGATAATTTTTAGGACTATACTTTATTCAAAATAGAGTATGATCATAATGTCTACATAAATCAACATGTTTGATAATAGCATCATAATTTTGTGAACCGAATTTCACAAGTCCTTTTGTGAACCGAATTTTCACAAACCTTCATGATAAAATAAATCTTTAAAATCCTTGCTATTATAATCCAATTACAATGACTTGATTTTATATCCTCCTTTTCTATCCGAAAAATCTTTCTTGATCAAATCAAATAATTTCAGATAATTGTATCTTTTAGTAAATACTTATTATTTACTTAGACATACAACAAAGGTTTCAATAATAATTTCCACTACACAATTTAATTTGACAATCATCTTGCATGATCTCAAATCAAATTTCTTCTCATATTGACTTATCAATATTTTTCAATCATCATGTCTCATTAGACATCACGCATGCAAATACACAAGATCAAAGTATCCAAAATATTTGCAATGATTAAAAATTCGGTAGTGCATTTTATTATTGACTTAGGATATTTATTTTAACATTCAAATCCACTTTGCTATCAAAAAGATTAATGCATGAATAACTTATTCATAATCGAAATATGATCATAAGAAAACTTTATTCATAAAAACAACTTGCTTGTCTCTTACAAATATGAATAACTTGTCTCATCGAATATAAGACATACTTATTACAATCACTCTCAAATTCGACTACAAAACTCTTATTCAAAACTACTAATCAAAACTTGATAACTATGGGCGTGAAACTCCTTGGCCATCAACTACTTTGTCTTGCCATCATTCCGCAACATCATGTCGTACTCTGCAGCTATCTTGTTATATTCTGGTGCTGTTTCAATAAAACAGGACATAAGTATCAAATACTTTAATATCAACAAGTGTAAGAAATAACAATTATAACTTTGTATATCAAATATACCTTGCGTGTCATCTATTTCTCCTTCGATGGGTTCCACCTCCACGTCTTTGATTTCGACCAGGAAATCATTGAAGAGGAGGAAATCACTCTTAAGTATATACTCATCGACAAGCTCCTCATAGCTAGGAGGTAGAGAACGCAACACCGCCTGTATTGCAAAAGTATCCGCCATCCAGTAATCGCATGTGTGTGTGAGATCATCGTGAATGTCAAACATCTTACACAAATGTGTCTCCAAGCAGGTATGTTCTTCCATCTTGAGTGAAAGAAACTTGTCCAGCTGCTTGTACTGCTCTTGCTTCATTCGGTTCAAGAACCGAACTTTAAGAGCACCTATCATCACAGCGGGTTCCATATGGCGAAACTCATTTTTCAGCTCATGATCCATGCAGACATACATCGTGATCTGAACACTTCTCCAGACCTCACGACGCTGACGAAAATCCTCTTTCGCCTCTGCACTTGCGGAGTCTCCTGGTTTTCTCCTAACAATTCTCCTATCACGTAAGAAATGTCGTTCTGGTAGAGGACGTCTTTCAGGTTTCTGTACCACGTCATGAAGTTGGATCCATCGTTCCGGAGATTTCCTTTTCTAATAAAATGGTTGAACTCAAGACTTTCTTCCTTAGGATAAGGCATGATCTACAAAGATAATTTGCAAAGACTAGGTAAGGCTAAGTTTATAATATTTTGAGTTTACTTTAATAATCATATTATCAAACACACTCCACTAAGAGAATTATCCCTAAAAACTGTCTTAGTGATTACACGATCCCAATCCATTAAATTACCCCCTTCGATCGGGCGGGCAACGTAACTTCAGAGGTAGGCAACGAATTACCAATCGCAACAATCATGCGACTCATGCTCGATCTTTCGATCACCCGTGTTCCGAGGCCATATACTGGTATATGCTAGGCTCGCCAATTTAACCTTAGTGTTTTCGCGTGTGCAACGTGGCTTACACCCACTGTATGCGAACGAAGAGACGAGTGTAGATGAAAAGGATCGAAACCCTGAACAACGTACCCCGTAACGTAGAACTTTATTGGTGGTGCACACTAAGGCAGAACACAATTTTGGTATTAAATTAGGGATCATCCTATTACGGCTACCGTTGTATATCTTTATATAAGCACTCAAATAGGATGCAAACACACAACGAACAATATCAAAATAATGTAATGAAGTGCGATATGACATGGCGTCGCGCCTTGGCCTTCACGGCGCGCCTCCAATGGTGCTCCGAGTCTACGGTGCCACCTTTGCCTCCGATAACATAAAACTTACCGTAACCATGTCATATTAAAATGCCCCACTGCAAAACAAAGTTAGACGCTCTACTTTTATCCTTTTGCAATTTTACGTGGCTGCTAGGGCTTTCGTGAAGAACCGTTTCTTACCTACGAACATACAACCACAACACCGATTAAATAATTGTCTCTATTACACCCTTTTCAGGGCCCTCCATTGAAAATGCCATGCCGTCTAAAGAGAGAGAGACAGACACCCGCCAGCCGCATATATGGTACAAGCCATATGTTAGTTGCGGAACCAGTCTCGCGTAAGCGTACGCGTAAGGTCGGTCCGGGCCGCTTCATCAACTCAATGCCAACAACATTAGCAAGTGCACGCGAGAGGGTAACAATTATAGAATCGATGCCCACATTCAACATGTGTTCTAACCGTACCAGCAATACTACGCATAGATCGGCTCTGATACCACTGATGGGGTTCGTAGCAGAAAAAATAATTTTTCTAACTATCGCAACACCGAAACTAGCCAGGATCTATCTATCTAGTAATGCGGTAACGGAGAAGTCATCGGAAACATACCCTTGTAGACCGATAGCGGGAATTACGCTCCCGCACAAGCGTTGCCGATGAAGACGTACGTAGCCGACCTCAAGGTCGCGGAGAACTTGGCGCGACGAAGAAGAAGGAGACGCGGCGATGAAGAAGCTCCTAGTGCCGAACTCGTGAGAGAGCAGCACCTCCGAGTACTCGCACACGTACGGACCTTGACGATGACCTCCGTGCTCCCCGATCCAGCCGGAATAGCGGAAGCGAGAACTTTGGGTGGAAACCCGCAGCACAACGGTGCGCTGCGGTTTATAGGTCTCCCGTATACGCTGTCCAGACTTGGGACCGCGCACGTCGAGAGATGGGGAGGGAGGAATTGGACTAGGGAGAAGCCTGGGCCAACCGGAATTAATTCCTGAATTTTCTGTGTATTTTTCAATTAATCCGGGTCCCTATTTATTGGAGGAAAAGGGTGTGCACCTCCCTCAACTCTCCATGTGGGACTAAACAAAGGAGCAAGGGGGGAGGGGGGTGCGCCGGCCTACATGGGCCCAGCCGCACCCCATGGTGGCCGCTGGCCCCCTTGGCCCAGCCGCACCCCTCTTGTGAGGGGGAAGCTCCCCTCTTGGGCCTCAAGGCCCATCTAAGGTGAGCAGCCCCTTTTTTCTCCTTTTATTTAATATTAAATTAATATAAATATATATAATTCCATAATTAATATATTTACATACTATTTAATATCCCGTGACTCCGAAACAATTTCCGGATCACTCCGAACTCACTTCGGTCTCCCCGGAACTCTTCCGGTCTTCCCCGGAACTCTTCCGTTCTTGCCGGAACCTTTCCGAAACCTCCTATCTCTATACCTAAGCCACTCCGATGTTTCCAAAACGTTCTCCTAGCGTCGTCAAGACCTTAAGTGTGTTACCCTCGGTTCGAGAATACTCCGGACATGGTCGAGACCCTCCCGCCAATGACCGTCAGGGAGCCCTGGATGACTATGACGGCCCCCGTGCATTCTAGAATAAATCATCCTTGAATCATCTTTGAACCGTTAACATGATATGGTCATTCCCTTTGTTCGTTGATACTTCCTTGTCCGAGATACGATCGTCAACATCCGATGTTGTGTTTTATCTCGTTACCGACAAGGTTGCTTTACTCGTTCTCATGAAATTATATCTCCAATGACCTAGTCATATGCTGCGCAGCTTTATAGATATAATCTCACCGAGTGGGCCCAGCATATCAATCCGTCACACGGATGAACAAATCCCGCTCTTGATTACTCGCCCCGACTACTTCCTTCCAATACCCGAAAGTGTCACCCTTATTGTCGTGCGTATGAGACATGACGTTAGGTGCGATCAGCCGTATCTTTCAGAAGCAGCGACTTGATATAATCTCACAGTCTAAGGAATAAGCTACCACGTTATAATCCTATTGCAGTGTTGAACTATCTGATACGATCCTAACTGCAATATTTTGGGTAATGTCCATCAAATTATTCTCCCAATAAAATGACTCCACCATCAACTGTTAATGCAATATGATCGGGAAATCACGATCATCCATTGACTGATGGACTAGTTTATCTAGAGGCTTAACTAGGGACTCTGGTTTGTTTACATACCACACGTGTATTAACAATTCCGATTAATACAGTTATAGCATGGTATAAACTATTTATAAACTTAAAGAGATAATGCAATAAATCTTATTATTTATTTGTCTCTAGGGCATATCTCCAACAAAAGTATCACATCCATCATTGTAATCATCATAAATAGGAGGCATAGAATAATCAAAATGATTTTTATCCTCAATAGTAGATGGGCTGAAAATATCTTATCCATCATTGTAAACATCATATATAGGAGGCATATCATAATCAACATAAACTATATCCTCAATAGTAGGTGGACTGAAAATATCACAATCATTATAATCATCATAAATTGGAAGCAAATTATTATCAAAGCAAATTTCCTCCTTAAAGCTTGGGGGACTAAAAAGATCATTTTCATAAAAACTAGCTTCCCCAAGCTTAGACTTTTCCATATCATTAGCAATAATGGTGTTCAAAGAATTCATACTAATAACATTACTACCACTATTATGCAAACAAGCCTCCATAGGTTTTTTAATTTTCTCTTCAAAAGCATCATGTACTAATTCAATATCAAGTTCATAAAGATCTCTAATTTTTTTGTTGTTTTCCATTAAGCCTAACTAGTGAAAATAAAAACAAGAAACAAAAAGAAATAATTGCAGAATCTAAAGGAGATACCTTCCAACACTTACCTCCCCGGCAACGGCGCCAGAAAATAGCTTGATGTCTATGCACGCTTCTATTCTTGTAGACATTGTTGGGCCTCCAAGAGCAGATGTTTGTAGAATAGTAGCAAGTTTCCCTTAAGTGAATCACCCAAGGTTTATCGAACTCAGGGAGGTAGAGGTCAAAGATATCCCTCTCAAGCAACCCTGCAATTAAGATACAAGAAGTCTCTTGTGTCCCCAACACACCTAATACACTTGTCAGATGTATAGGTGCACTAGTTCGGCGAAGAGATAGTGAAATACAAGTAATATGGATGATTATAAGTAGTAATTGCAATCTGAAATAAAAATGGCAGCAAGCAAACATGTAGCAGAACTTGTTTTAAGCGTGTTTCAATGCTTAAAAACAAGGCCTAGGGATCATACTTTCACTAGTGGACACTCTCAACAATGACAACATAATTGAATAAATAAATGCTACTCTCAAACACTCTCTTGTTGGATAACAAACACCATTCATTGCGTAGGGCTGCAAAAGCGCACCTCAAAGTCTGAGTAAACAAACACCGACAACATCATAAAGGAATCACACACGATGCGCACACTGTCACCTTCACACCGTGGAGAGTGAATCCGGAGTTCATATTAAAGTAACCTCTAGAGTGGCATAATAGATAAAGAGTAACATCTACTTATTCAACTAGATTACAAAGCTCATGATCATATAAATATCACACCATGGGAGAGAGAGATAAACCTCATAGCTACCGGTAGAGCCCTCAGCCTCGGGGGAGAACTACTCCCTCCACATCATGGGAGACAGCAACGGCGATGAAGATGGCGGTGGAGTCGATGGAGATGGCTCCGGGGGCACTTCCCCGTCCCGGCAGGGTACCGGAACAGAGACTTCTGTCCCCCGAAACTTGTCGTCGATGGCGGCGGCGCTACGGAACCCTTTCTGGAATATGACTGGTTATTTTAGGGTTTTCGCGTCTGGACGAATAAATAGGCGAAGGGGCGACGTCGGTGGAGGCGCGGGGCCCGCTCCCATAGGGTGGCGCGGCAGGGGCCCCACCCATGCCGCCATGTGGGGAGGGCGCCCTGCTGCCCCCCTTCGTCTCTCCTTTGGACTTCTGGAACGTGTCGGGAAAAATAGGCATCTGGGATTTTGTTTCGTCCAATTCCGAGAATATTTCCAAAACAGCTTTTCTGAAACCAAAAACAGCAGAAAACAAGAACTGGCACTGTGGCATCTTGTTAATAAGTTAGTTCCAGAAAATGCATAAAAATGCTATGAAGTGTGAATAAAACATGTAGCTATTGGTATAAAACTAGCATGGAACATAAGAAATTATAGATATGTTGGAGACGTATCAAGGGTGCACTGGTGCCAGGGAGCAAAAAGTCTCCACTGTGAATTTGGTCGCTTAGAGCATCTCCAACCGCGTCCCCCAAATCCGCCCCCATAGCGTCCGCGGACACCGACCAGACAGCCTGAAAAAGTAGTGCTCTACAACCATACTCCTCATATTCTTCCCCCAATTACATGCAGCCCATGCAACTCATGTAACTTCGTTTTGCATTACATAAACCTCTATCTAGTGCATGAACAACTAGCGTACATAGCAATAATAGTTACAACTAATATAACTATAGCGACCTGATTTATGGTGCGGATGGGTAGGTCCACGTTGTCAGCGGCCTGAGGGCGGACGCGTCCGGACCGCCCCAAACCCTCCCCACGTATGGGCTGGGTTTGGGGTGTGCCGGACCGCCCGGGCGTTTAAGGCCAGTTTAGAGGCCTCGGCTGGGTCATGGATTTTGGCCCAAAGGCTGTCCGGGCGGTCCACCCGGATGTTTGGGCTGGCTATGAGGGGTCCGACTGGAGATGCTCTTATAAACTTACAAAAGAAAGGAAATCTCTCTGTCCTGCCATGGCGAAAAGAGATACTCAATTCCCTCTGGCACATTACAGGGCGCACATGTAGTTTGAATAAAGAAGATAAACTTTTAATTTAGGCAGTAAACTATAAATTATAGTATATCACAAGAATTACAATCATCAGGTTGTCAATCAAAAGAAGCTGTCAGTGCTATAATATTTGTGTGCAGAACAAAACTTTTCATCGACGACTTGTCGCTGCTGCTTATAGTACAAGTGCTTGGTCCGTTACGAGATTTGGTACACCAGTGTGGTAGGGGCAATATCGATCTCTGCTAATGGTGCGCCGTCGAGGAACAAAAAGCGATTACCCGGAAGGAAGAAAGAGGAGAATAAGAAAGAAATCGCGCAATTACTGAGAAAAGTTTAATTCCGTTTTGGGTGGAGTAGGACGGATATCAATGGAACCGAAGGAAGGAAGGAAGGAAGGAAGGAGAGGATTCGAATTGCGATGGGCATATCCCTCTCGGGCGAGCGGTTGGTCCACGTGGACGGCCCGCCGAGAGAATTGTGGCGGTTACGCGTTGGAGGAGGAATCAGGAACCGTCGCGTTGTATGGAAACGGTGGGGCCCACGGGTACACCCTGGGCCAGGCCCGACCCAGCCCGAGTCGAGACGGCGGCGCCGGCCTGTAGTCCATCCATCCATATATATCCACCCGACCGCTCTCTGGTATTCAGAAGACGAAGGAGAAGAAGCTGCCTGCACACAACTCCTCTGAACCGATCCAACAGACGAACAAGAAGGAACCTGCACGAACTTCCTTCCCCATAAAACCCAATCCTCTCCATCCCATCCCATTCCAACCCCCCCCTCTATCGACAAGAAGAAGAAGGAGGAATTAAGATGGTGTCTGCGGTGGTGCGGACGATCCTCGTGACGGGCGGCGCGGGCTACATCGGCAGCCACACCGTGCTGCAGCTCCTCCAGCAGGGCTTCCGCGTCGTCGTCGTCGACAGCCTCGACAACGCCTCCGAGGTCTCCCTCCACCGCGTCCGCGAACTCGCCGGACCGCACAACGCCAAGAACCTCGACTTCCGCCAGGTACTTCGTGCTCTGTTCCGTTTTCTCCATCCCCTTCCCTGCCTGCCTCTTCGTGTTTTTTCGAATAGATAGAGCAGATCGTGCTGCCCGCCGATGGGTGGTTGGTTTCCCGGTCCATCAAATTGGAATCCCGGCGGTTATCTCTTTCCTTTTTTGATTATGAATTTCGCAAGATTTTTTATAGGAGCAATTCATACGAATTCAGAGGACGATTCCATTCTCTTTCTCTTCTTGACGCGTAAATTATGGAGGTTATTTTTTCTCTTTTTTTTTTTCGGTAGCGGGATTCCGGCGGCCGGGTCACGCCATGGCCGTGGCCTGCCTACACGGGATGGACGCGTAGGCAGTCGGTTCCTTCCTTGTGGTCACCGTCTCCGCGCCACATGTGTGACCACGGTGGAAGAAACGGAAACAACGCGTCCCGCCCGCCGCTGGTCTACATCCGTCGCAAGTCGCAACCTAACCGTCCAGCCTAATTCCAGTAGTAGTGGCGAGGCGTGATTCACGATCAATTCGTTGATTTATTGATACTCGAGTAATTGATTTGACTAATTACACAACTGGCACATACACAGAGAGAGAGGCATGCACGCCTCAAATTCGCCAGTTTTGTACATAATGATTTGGAAAATCTGTTTCCAAAACAGTATTCCATGTCTCTGCTCTGCATGTTACCGATTGCTGATGGATGATTGGTCTGTTTGTGCAGGTGGACCTCCGCGACAAGGCAGCGCTCGACCAAATCTTCTCTGCGCAGAGGTACTAATTAATAATTTCATATTACTCGGATCAGTTTCATATTACTCGCACTTTGTTCTACAGTAATACTACTATAGTATTGGCGGTCCTATGATTGTCGCTGTCAGAGCGGCGGTTTCTCCGTCTGGCCAACCGCAAGTCTTTTCCTGCGGTGGGCTCTACAGTTAACTATATGCCAGAAACGTAGTATCAGAACCCTGATTGATTAGTCCGTCCAGGCCTAGTTTCCTGCTGGCTTTGCTTCGTTCATTACGGTAGGTGTCATCCGTCAGTAGACGATTCATTCATTGATTAGTAGCTGGTTTCTCCATGAGAAGCTGGAAAGTTGTCCCGACTCTCCCAGGCAGCTGGAGATCTAATTAATTCTCCCCTAAATGGAATAGTAGTAGTATTATTTGGCCAGACGGACTGATTGCTAAGGAGGTAGTCTGTTCTACGCTGTTCAGGCAATGATGGTTCTGAACTTCTTTCTGCCGTGTCTGCAGGTTCGAGGCGGTGATCCACTTCGCTGGGCTGAAGGCCGTCGGGGAGAGTGTGGCCAAGCCGCTGCTCTACTACGACAACAACCTCATCGGCACCATCACCCTACTCCAAGTCATGGCGGCACATGGTTGCAAGAAGGTATATACCTTTCTCTCTTATTATCTGTTGCACCGTTGGGTCACAGGATACTAGTGAGTGAGTGTTGCCGATGGGTGGCGCTCATAATTTCTGTCACGTACGCCACTCACTCGCCTTGAATGAATGTGCTAGCTGGTCCAGCCTCTTCTGTGCTGCTTGTGTTGTTAGCCACCAGCTAGCATTTTCTGTTGCTGCAGCAGCCTATGTATGTGTGTGGTTGCGATGGTAGTAAAAATATTTCAACGGCTATGAATAATGGTCTTTGTTTGTCTGCTCTGAACAAGTTATGGTTAAGGACAGTAGGCTCATGTCTGTCCATGAATTAATTAAGTAGGGTATTTGTTTGTTTGTTCGCTCCAAATAACGTTTCTTGCTTGCTCTGAACAAGTTATGGTTAGCTTTAAAATAGTACATCAGCAATCATCATCACCAATTAGTCAGAATTCTAAATCCCTCTGTTTCGGTCTCTGCAGCTGGTGTTCTCATCATCGGCCACCGTCTACGGGTGGCCCAAGGAAGTGCCCTGCACAGAGGAGTTCCCGCTCTCCGCCATGAACCCTTACGGCCGAACAAAGGTACACCAGCCTGCCCAGCACTTGTGTTTTCGTCCCATGCCAATTATTTTGGACAGCTGGACATACGAAATATGATTTTTTTTTCGCAGCTGGTCATCTATGAGACTAAATAAACTGACCCTGTCCATGATTTTCTGTGTGTGTGCAGCTGGTCATCGAGGACATCTGCCGCGACCTGCAGTGCTCGGACCCTGACTGGAAGATCATCCTTCTCAGGTACTTCAACCCGGTCGGCGCGCACCCAAGTGGGTACATCGGCGAAGACCCGCTGGGGATCCCCAACAACCTGATGCCCTACGTTCAGCAAGTCGCTGTTGGCAGACGGCCTGCGCTGACGGTTTATGGGACCGACTACAACACCAAGGACGGGACTGGGGTATGTGTCCTCTGTCATCTAGTACCCCATAACGGACCAACTGATCTATCATTTCTTGCATAATACAAGTAGCTAGAATCTTTGGCCGTTTGTTTGATGCATCTTCTAACTGCTATTGGTATGCCAACACATGATGGCTGCAGGTGCGTGATTACATCCATGTTGTCGATCTGGCTGATGGTCACATTGCAGCCCTGAGGAAGCTCTACGAGGATTCAGACAGAATTGGTATGTTCCGACTGACCACGACAGGACAGCTGACGAATATTCTGGCTTAACTGAAGAATGTTGTTGTACTGAATGAATGAACTGGATTGCAGGATGTGAAGTGTACAACCTGGGCACTGGAAAGGGCACATCTGTGCTGGAGATGGTTGCTGCATTCGAAAAGGCTTGTGGAAAGGTACGCAATACTAAACTGACAATCAGTAGGATCATCAGCTCATCTCACATGCATATAAATACTTATAATGTCTCCCTGCTTTGACAGGAAATCCCTCTGGTTTATGCCGGTAGAAGAGCTGGAGATGCAGAGATTGTGTATGCTGCGACTAGCAAAGCTGAGAAGGAGCTCAAGTGGAAGTAAGTGTGGCACCCCCTTAATGTTTTTTACCTTCCTACTCCTCAGGGTATATATGCTAACACAGTATCATAATTAATCAGGGCAAAGTTTGGGGTGGATGAGATGTGCAGAGACCTGTGGAACTGGGCGAGCAAGAACCCCTTCGGATACGGTTCCAGCGACGACAGCCACTGATTGACTGCATCCATGATCCTCTGTTCGGAGAAATTACTAGACCCAGAGAAGCAGTAGTAGTGATAACCAATATATATAGTTGCCGTCATGATCCATCTATTTATTATCTACCAGAGAGAGAGGAAGACTAATGTGTACAGGGAGTCCGAGCAGGCAGCAGCTTAAATATATCAGTTAGAACTAATCGGTCAGTCTCCAGTGTGGAGTAGAAATAATGAACCTTGTAGAAATATCTTGTTGGTCGTGGAATAACTATTGATATATGAATATATGGTTTTTTCGTTTTTGATTATCATGGCCCCTAATTTTCTCCTGAATTACCGTTGTTTCCTCTGAAGAAGTGCTAGGTAACCAAAAGGCAATCCATCTTTTTGTGTTGAAATATCTGTATTTTTCTCGTTGGAGATGTGTATGGAAGCATGTCCATTTTGTTCGTTGGAGATGTTTATGGATATGCATGATTTGATTTCAAGAAAGTATCCTTCAAAGAACTAAACTCCCTAGAAATGGAGGCATGTGGTTGATCCTAGGTGTGAACATGGGTGGTCCCCACCTATAAGTGACTAACACTAACAAGTTGATGTTGATGGTTGTGGTCGCTCCTAGGTGTTAATGTGGGTGACCCCACCTGTAAGTGAGTGTGATTTTTTAAGTACTAAACTCTTTTAAAATAGAGGGATGTGGTTACCCATAAGTGTGACATGTCTGGTCCCACATATAGGCGAGTAGCACCGCTTTGCTGGTATGATGGGTCTACGTATTGATCTTGTGTGATTAAGGACGTCATTGGTCCAGTCAACCCTGCACCGCCTCTCCAACCTTCGCGAGTCGGCAGCTATACCACCCTTCATCTCGGATAGCTTATCCACGATGTTGTCCCTGGCCTCCACGACGTTGGTGTCGCCGTTCTCCCCCATTCTTCAGTGTCGTCTCCGACACCAAAGTGGCAAGAGCAGCCAACATACTCTGCGCTCGTGCTCCCTAGAAAAACTCCTTTGGAAGCATCACTGCATCGCACACAGACAATGATGACGAACGCGAGCCGTCCAACCTTTTCCCGACCACCCTGTTGCCGCTGCTCACAGTCGGCGTTCTCTTCTCCAATTGTTTGGTCCACTGCCAGGTTCAGTCTGAACCCTAGGTCACCCTCAGTTGCACTGTCACTATACACTACGCGACGGTGGCTCAGACGAAGAACGCACAAATGCGTCAGATTATGGTCGGAGATGAGTAGTGGAGCGATTGCATCGACTTGGGAAATGAATTTCGCCCTAAACATTAAGCGTGTGTTTGCCACTCACAGAACTTATCGCATTCGACACGATTTTAGCCATGAATGATGAAACTAAAATGCATCGAAATAGAACCGTTGTTGCAGGCCAAAGATGTTCAGCCCGTAATATGATACAGAGCCCAGCATACCAAAATATGTATATTAGGCCCAAATCCTGTGAGTATAACAAAAAAAAAAGGTATCTTTGCTTGCTAATAATAAGAGATGAAATGAGAACCTGTTGTTGTGAAGAAAAAAAAAGAAATTTATCATGTGAGCGGCACCTCGCCCTTGTAGTTCCCGGGCGGGTCGTAGGAGCAGGTGAAGAAGGAGTCGCCGTTGTAGCACTCGGCCCGGCCGCAGCCCACGTACTTGGTGGTCCGCCACACCATGGCCGTGAAGTGGCCGCACTCCTGGCCCGGGTGGCACTCCTGGGCCCGCCAGTCGTAGAAGGAGGCCTCGCTGGCCCAGTCGCCCACCACTCCCGCCGGCCGCCAGTCCGTGCCGCTGCCCATGAAGACGTTCTCGCCGTAGGGCGACCCCGTGGAGTGCATCATCACGCAGTCGTACCGCCGCGCCGCCGACCACCGCCGCGCGTACCGCGCCAGCTTCCCGCTCCACCGCAGCGGCGGCACGCCGTACTGCTTGCGCACCCGGTTGTGCGCGTCCAGGAACTCCTTGGCCATCGACTTGTTCTTTGCCCGTCCACCGCCCGTGGCCAGGGACCGCAGCAGCCCCTTCACTACCGCCGCCGCGATGTACTCGGCGTCGCGCTTGGTCGGGCTCTTCTGCTGTTTCTTGTAGCTGTAGCTGTCCTTGTCGTTGCCGCCGAGGTGGTCGTGCGAGTGGTCGATGGCCGTCGAGGTGCCGATGGGGACGGCGGCGAGCACGTCCACCAGCGCCAGCACCACCAGGAGGACGAGCGGCAGCGCGGCGCCGGGCGCCATTTGTTTCTTGGTTACGTTAAATTCGATCCCAGATGATGAACTAATTGTTTGATCGGCCGCCCGGAATGGATTGAGGTAGAGTCTCTTAAGCTTGCATGCTTTTCGTACCGTAATTAGACACCCAGAATTGGATGGCTCAAACATCACAGCACAGAAACACGCGCGCCAAATTGCTTGTGTGCCCGGGAAAACAGGACCTCGCTTTTTGTTGACCGGTTAATGGTCAATGTGTTGTCTTTTCCTTTTTTTCTGTAGTGTGTTGAATTTTCTTTTTCTTTGTCAAAATTCAAGATGAAGGGAAACTAAGCAAAGATACATACGAAGAGGGGAGGAATTCAAAGTAATACAGCAAAAAAAAAATCTTTGTCAGCATTGTGAATGCATTTGATTCAGTGGAACAATAGGAAAATGCACAGAGAACACGGAAAATGTCCTAAGTTGCTTAACATTGACATAACGTCACCTTTGCGAACTGCCTCACGTGACTCGACTTAGACTCTCCCCCTCCCCTCCCGGGTCGCTCGCGCCGGCGACATAATGTCAATCTTCACCAAGAGAGATACATCTTGAGCATTCATATTAAGTGAGCACAGTCAATTCTACATGTAGCAAGATGGGGCGAACAATCCATCCACCAAATCTATGGAATCAAATGACAATTAAGTGCAGACGGTGCTGAAGAAGAAGGCACCTTCTTAACAGAGGCAGACCAGTACAATGGGAGTTCGAGTCCCCAGAGATTCCAGTCCCTCAGGGCCTTTCCTAGGTCCTCGTGTTCAGGGTTGGTGCGGATATCGTAGCCGCTGGCGCCATCTCTCATGACGCTAATGTTTTTAAAATATTTTTTTTAAATTAAAATCATGAAATATTACACGTTTTTGAAATGTAATACGACCTTGTCTGCGGCATGGATGGCAGGACCCTGTCGTCTACGTCGTCGTCGTGGACGAGCAGGGCCTATCGTCTGTGACGTAGACGAGCAGGTTGTGGCCCACGTAGCCCACGGGCGCGGCAGCCCCGTTGTCCACGAGTGGACTCCAATCGTCCACGTCACGGCGATAGGCCTATCGTTTGCGCCGCGGACGATTAGTCCATGTGATCAAACGAGTCGTTCCCTTTCTTCCTCCTCGTGTCTCCTCTCTCCTCCCGCTGAGCTCGTTTTGCTCCGGCGATTCCTGGCCCATTTACTCGAAACAAGCACAAAAACTTCGTCCTAGAGTATCCTATAGGTAGTAGGGAGCAGGGGAAACCAGCCGTATATAGTAACATGGTTATGACGTTTAGTTATAAGAAAGCATTGCCGGTTAGGAAACAACCTTGATATCCTTTAGTTGCTTTTGCCTCTAAAAGGTGTGGTAGCACAAGAAAAAATTGTTGCTCTTCACTAACAGAAAACCAGCCGGGTGTATCTTTTCTTTCCTTCCTCAATGTATACCTTTCGTTTCTTTATGACACCACAATTTATATATACATACGGGGATTGGTTGCTGACTGGTGAGATTAAAGCAGCTAGCGACGACTTTATGTTTGTATAATCTTTCTCATGGATCGGTTCATGAATGGTGCATATAGATGCAAGATGCATCCATGAATGCATCTAGACATCAAGACTAAATAGCTACTTATTATCCAAGCTAGCTACGATATCACCCCCACGAGAGGAGACCATGAACTAACCTAACTAAGTTGTCAATCAAACCAGCAGCTGATGCCCCTGATGCAAGCTTCCAGTAAGTAGTGAAGTGAACTTTTTGTATCAGCAAAGAAAAAGGTCAGCAAAAAGGAGGGTTTAATCAGAATAAACACGTGGGGCCCTACTGGTTGCGGCTAGCTAACGTCAGCATTTGTCATGTGAGAAAAGGCCACTCGCGCACTAGACATCACAATCACAAATTGACAAGTTTGAGAGCGAGACGCTGTTGTTGTTGCTAGCTATCTTTGTTAGCTTGCCAGAGTGATAGAGAAGTTGGACTGAATGTATGTGACACTAGAGTTTGGAGCTGTGACTTGTGAGTGCCTACCCCACCGGATTCCCACTCACTGGCGCACACACTTGCGATATATGGAATTCACACAAAAAATATATACTAAACAATTGAACAACATACGTACCTTATTTGCTCATACAATATGTCAAACATGATCCAGACATTTCATAAAGAAAAAATTGTATGTTGCTCGCCTCATTCATTTAGGAAACAATTTCCCTTGTTTATTATGCATATTCTTATTCTTTTTGTAAGCCATTTTATATGCAATGGTACCTATGCCTTTATTTGGGTCTTTTTCGCCATGGGTTGCCGCCAGTTGGTCTCTTGCTAGGGAGTGATGTATATATGGAATTCGAACAAATTGTTGCAAACTATGTGATGAATAGAAATACTGGAGGACATGAAGTTCCAAATGAAGAAGTTGCAAGCTGTACATTCATGTGCTTTTGGTTTCTAATTTGAAAAAAGCTACCAGTGTGGAATTGTGTAACGTACCTTTAACTTCCCGCCATCCAAAATTCTTGCAAGCCTAATTGTGTTGAAAAATAAAACGATTGATGTGTGCCCTTCTCAAGCATATGGTTCCAACTGACAACTCATGCACCCGCGGACCGACATATGGCCAGATGGACGCAACATATGCACTCACGCATGTTGAAAGCACGGCCGGCATTGCTAGAACCGGCCGGCAGCTAGAAAGTGCTACGTGTTGAGAGGAGACGGTTTCGGTTGGTTGTGTTGCTCTCTACTGTCACGTCCTCGATCGAGCACCATCAGCTAGCTAGCTTGCCAGTTGGATGGAGTAATACGTATTAATTGGGCCAAGTGGCTAGCTGATAGTGCATGCACATACGAGATTCCTATGTTGGTTCATATGTGTATATATCCATGTTACGTCCACGTCACTTGCCAAACAAAACAAAGTGTTGCGCCAGGTCTACCTAGTACATGTCTAGATACATCCACATTTGATGGATAGCAAATCAATTAAATTGGAACGGAGGGAGTACATGTTTTGGTAGTAGAACTGACTTTCCATCAAGGCATGCATCCATAGCGTTGCGCCTCAAGTACGTTCGACTAGCTTAGCTAGTAATTCGACCGAATTAAGGAAATATTGCTTAAGGCAGTGCTGTTTTTTTTTTTTTTTAGAAAAGGGGGTGCTTAAGGCAGTGGTGTATGATACTAGGATTAGTTGTCCACGCCGGCTCCGGGTCAACACGTCAATTTCAGTACAGATTGAGGCTAGCAAACACGCATGTGGAGGTGAAGCGGGGAGTAGAAAGCAGAGCATTGCCAAAACGGGTAGTGCTACGTGTTGAGAGCAGACGGTTCATGTTCTTGTCCTCGACCTCAGCTGAGGTTGCCAATTCGATCGAGTACGTACTGGCTAGGCTAGGTACTGCATGCATGCCGGCCCACTGCATAGTGCATATGCATGCGTACGTCCCACGAGATTCCTGGACTGGTACCGAGTATGCGTATCCATTTTGCGTCAACGTCGTTGCCAAACAAACAAAATCTTGCCGTAGGTGCGCCTCAAGATCGACTAGCTGCTAAGGGCATCTCCAGCCGTGTTGCCCCCCTCCAGCCCAGGTTTTTTGCGCTTTTCTGTTAGCGCCGGCGCTATTTTGAGTCTTGGGGGATGATTTTCCAGTCGTCTCCCGACCCAGCATGTAGAAATTTTCTTTTTTTTAGTTCAGTGTTGCCTGTCATTCCAACGAACACGTTGTGGCCGTACCGAGTTCACTCCACCGGCGCCGTCCTTCTCGACGAGGACTCCACCGGCGCAGTGCTCTCGACGAGGACGCCGGCCCGCGCCTCCACTGTCCGGCCGCCCCAGCCCCGGCCCCGGCCACGTGCGCGAAGGTGCGCCCCGGCAGCGTGCGCCCCGGCCGCGTGCGTGGTGGTCCGCCCCGGCCTCGGCCCCGGCCGCGTGGGCAGCGAGCTCGCGCGCGGAGGTCCGCCGTGGCCGCGTGCGCCCCGGCAGCGTGCGCCCCGGCCGCGTGCGTGGTGGTCCGCCCCGGCCTCGGCCCCGGCCGCGTGGGCAGCGAGCTCGCGCGCGGAGGTCCGCCCTGGCCACGTGCGCCCCGGCAGCGTGCGCCCCGGCCGCGTGCGTGGTGGTCCGCCCCGGCCTCGGCCCCGTCCGCGTGGGCAGCGAGCTCGCGCGCGGAGGTCCGCCGTGGCCGTGTGCGCCCCGGCAGCGTGCGCCCCGGCCGCGTGTGTGGTGGTCCGCCCCAGCCTCGGCCCCGGCCGCGTGGGCAGCGAGCTCGCGCGCGGAGGTCCGCCCTGGCCACGTGCGCCCCGGCAGCGTGCGCCCCGGCCGCGTGCGTGGTGGTCCGCCCCGGCCTCGGCCCCAGCCGCGTGGGCAGCGAGCTCGCGCGCGGAGGTCCGCCCTGGCCGCGTGCGCCCCGGCAGCATGCGCCCCGGCCGCGTGCGTGGTGGTCTGCCCCGGCCTCGGCCTCGGCCGCGTGGGCAGCGAGCTCGCGCGTGGAGGTCCGCCCGGCCGCGTGGGCAGCGAGCTCTGCCATGGCCATGAGCCATGAGCTCCGCCATGGTCGTGAGCCAGACGGCGACGTCGGCGGCCGGCGCGAGAAAGAACGCGGCGAGGTGGAGGAGAAGCAGAAAAAAGCGTCGTTCACATAGGGGCGGAGCTGGGCGGAGGGGAGGCGGAGTGAGAGAGGACGGCGGCGATGGGCGAGGACGGCGGTGAGGTGCGAGCATGGGAGAAAGAGGAGACAGAGGTCACGTGGGTGGTGGGGAGAGAAAAAAAGGAGAGAAAATGTGTGGTAGTGGCTGACTGCGGGCCCTTTTGCTTAGCGCCGCCCCCAAGCCGAACCCAGCCTGCTGGGTTTGTGCTGGGTGCGCCGGCGCTAAATCGGCGCAAAACGGCGCTATTTTAAGTCCTGGGGGGCTGGCTGGTAGATTTCGACGATATTTTGGCCAAAAAGTGGTCTGGGGGGACGGCTGGAGATGCCCTAAGGTTGTAACTAGACCAGCTTGAGGGCAATATCCCTTCCAATAGGTCTATTGTACGCGCCCACAACAAAACGGCCCCTAGCAGCGGGTCCAATTGATCAAATGTTTCTGCCACACCTTAATAGAGCGTCCGTCAACCCCGTTTCACGCCATGTTTATAACGACGTGTCAATATTATTGAGACATGCAAGACATATCATCAATAGCATACCCAAGATATCGACATGCCCCGGGACAGCTTCAAGGCAATGTAGCTAGCACAATACACAACTGTAGCAATAAACAAGCCTACGTTTAACTTCACGCCCTGGGCCAAGGACAGGTGACATGCATGGGGCCTGTCTACGCCCCTGCATGCCATGCAACCGTCGGGAGAGTCATCTTCATTGACGTTGTCATGTAATGTGTTTCATCGCTAGATATAGAGTTTAGAGTTTAGTTTAAATTTGTTTCAAGTCTGTTAAATATCATTTGTTATATATATATCTACAAAAACATTATGGTTAGATAGGTGCAAACAATATTATTTAACATGGAGAAAAGATTAATATGTAAGTATTTTTTTCTTCAAAAAGCGTGGAAGTTAACGTGGAGATTTCTCAAACGCCACGACAAGTATTCTGGAACATGTCGCGCGCGTGCAGCTAGCTGTTACCGATGGCGTAGTGAGGCACGGGTCGCATGCGTGGATGTACTTATGTGTGTATGTATGCTAGCTCCACCAGTCCGGCCGTATATCATCCCAGTCTGTAAAGAGAAAAAAAGAAAGAAAGCGACGGAGTCGGAAGCGATGGATGCCCCTTCGCTGCTGCTTGCTAGCTAGAAACAAAAAGTGATTTATAAACGGAGACGACTTAAATTGGAGACGTCGTAGTAAGTACTCCCTCCGATCCATATTAGTGGGCATAACTTTGTCTAAATTCATATGTATCTAGTTAAGTATTTAGACTAGATACATGTGTATCTAGACAAAGTTGTGCCCACTAATATGGATCGGAGGTAGTACCAAAGTTTGCCTTCACCACCACCACCCATGCAAATTGCAATGCAATGCATCGGTCAAGTCACAACACAGCAAGCGGACGGACGCGGCTTCTCGATCGTTTGCAGTTGCAGGTCAACGCCCGTCGCGAGTAAGCCAAAGCCAAACTCAACATCCAACCCATTAGTCCCACAAGCAACTGGTGTGTAAGAAGCTTTGAACCTGGACCGATGAGATCAATAAAGGAACAACATGCACGCGTGGAAACACCACCTTTAGTCCCGGGTGGTAGAGGCCTTTTGGACCGGATTGGCATCCGGTACATGCCAACCGGGATTAGAGGCCTCCCCCTCTTGTCCCGGGTGTCCTACGACCCGGGACCAAAGCGTCCCACGTGGGGGCAGCACATGGCGCGTGCGATAGGGGCTCTATTACAACCCGGGACTAGAGATGCACTTACGTGGCGGCCTGCTGCTTTTCTCGTTTCGGTTGTAATAATTTGCAAAAAATACGGTTAATTATCTGTTAATCAGAAAAATACATATAGCATATCAAAATATTCGTAAGAGAAAATCTTTCTAGAGCTCACTCACGACCCGCGACGAGTGGAAATCTTTCGATCCGGGACTAGTGCCCCCCTCTAGTCTCGGGTCTTAAGCCACCCGGGACAAGAGGCAAAATCGGCCCTAGTCGAAAGGTCTCATTTCTACAAGTGATGCATGCATGTTAGTAGATCGTTTATGGCGCATAAATAAACAATGTGTAAAATTTGGGCGGCGCCCTTCGTATAACGTCGAGCTTCATATTGATCAGCCTTTTCTTCTTCGTAGTATGCTCCATTCCTCCTTGTCCTCCTGATATATATCAGGCTCCATCATCGCTTACACCTTTGTCCACGGACACACTTTACAAAAGCAAAGCTTGTTAATTAAGACACATTATCACTAGATCGAGGAGGTAATCGCTCCAGTGCAGAACTAGATCAAATCGAGAGCGCAAAAGTCGTATCAAGTCAGTACGACCCCTCAGCGCGTACGTCAAGATGCACACGACGTTTGAAACAATCATCTAAAGTACGTCCAAGAAATAGCATACACTGTAACTCCGTAAGCTGCAAAGAAAGACAATCTAAGATGAGCTACATCTATTAATCTCTTCTAGTTTTCAACATTAGACTACTACATTAGCTTCTTGTTGGTAGCGAGCATTTCTTGCACACTACCTACTACATATAGCTAGCTAGACAGCATCATTAATTCGAAGAATACAAAGATAAGGGTTGACTGATAACATAATTAAGCTACACTCTAAAGTTAGATAGCACAACAAACATAGACGTGTAGTGTAGATGCAATTTCTTCTATTAATTAAGCGTGCATGCATGTGTGATTCTCGTGGCGCATATACATGGCATAGTTCATGATAACGTAAACATATTTAGCACATTGGTGCATCTTGGCATAGAAAAATAGCGCTAGGGAGAGTTTTTAACTTTTTGTTAAAAATATCATTTACCATGAAATGATTTTTTTTTCTTTGGGAAAATGCAAATATATATGCACCTATGTGCTAAATATGTCCAATTCTATAAAGATCCAAAAGGGCACAACTCACTGGATGTCCAATGCCCAAATATTTGAATTTTCTCTCTTTACAACAACTCTTGCTCATTTAAATCTATGATAGCAAGATAATATTACTTCCTAATTTGGCTCCTCAATATGTGTCGGGGGCACTCACGTCTCCTGACACGGCGATGTAATCCACCTTAATCACCAGAGGCGGGCTACTCTGGTAACCTCAAGTGGCATCAACAAGAGAATAATTGGAATCGGAGCTTCGACGAGTAGCGGGGCCCTCCCCGTGATTTTTTTGCTTTTCTCTTTATTTTGAATTCACAAGTATTTTGGGGGGGGGGGGGGGGGGGGGGTTAACCGTCTGCATCATGCATTTAGTCTCACACAGAAATCCAAACATTTTTGTTAGTTTCAACCGTGTGCACCCTGAAGTCACCCCTAGTAACCCATAGGACACGTGGTTTGCAAAACACATGTGTGAGGGCCTTTCAAACCACCTCTAATGGAGGTGATGTACTAGTGCATGCTCTCACAAGCTAGTCATTGAGTGGATGATGACCCACAAGTATAGGGGATCGCAACAGTCTTCGAGGAAAGTAAAACCCAAATTTATTGATTCGACACAAGGGGAGCCAAAGAATATTTGTAAGCCTTAACAGATGAATTGTCAGTTCAGCTGCACCTGTGAATAGACTTGCTCGACACAGATTATCAGTAGCAACAGTTTTATAGCAGTAGCAGTAGTGAAATAATAGTAGCAGTAAAGTAAAGACAGCAGTAGTGATTGCGGTAAACAGCAGGATTAAAATACTGTAGGCATAGGGATGGATGAACGGGCGTTGCATGGATAAGATAGTTCATATAATAATCAAGACATAGGCATTTGCAGATAAATAATGATAAAGCATCCAAGTACTAAGTAACCATAGGCATGTGTTCCCTATATAGTCGTACGTGCTCGCAATGAGAAACTTGCACAACATCTTCTGTCCTACCAGCCCGTTGCAGCGGGGCCTCAAGGGAAACTACTGGTAATTAAGGTACTCCTTTTAATAAGTACCGGAGCAAAGCATTAACACTCCGTGAACACATGTGATCCTCACATCACAGCCATCCCCTCCGGTTGTCCCAATTTCTGTCACTTCGGGGCCTCGGGTTCCGGACAATAATATGTGTATACAACTTGCAGATATGATCTAAAACATGATTATCCTCATGATACAATAACATGTTCAGATCTGAAATCATGGCACTCGGGCCCTAGTGACAAGCATTAAGCATAACAAGTTGCAACAATGACATAAAGTACTAACAACGGATACTAGGCACCATGCCCTAACAATCTTATAGCTATTACATGAACAATCTCATCCAATCCCTACCATCCCCTTCAGCCTACAGCGGGGAATTACTCACACATGGATGGGGGAAACATGGATGGTCGATGGAGAGGCGTCGGTGATGATGATGGCGATGATCTCCTCCAATTCCCCGTCCCGGCGGAGTGCCAGAACGGAGTTTCTGGTCCCCGAAATAGGGTTTTCGATGGCGGCGGCGCTCTGAGGTGTTTCTGGAAAAGTGGTCGACCCCCCGACGTTTTTAGGTCAGAGCAATATGTAGTCCAGAGGGGGGGTCGAGGTCGTGGCCGAGTCGGCCTCACCAGGTGGTGGCGCGGCCCAGGGCCCACCGCGCCGCCACGTGGTGAGGGCGGCTGGTTGCCCCCCGTCTCATCTTCTGGCATCGTGGGTCTCTGGTAAAATAGGAGCTTTGCGATGTTTTCGGATTTTCCCGAAAGTTGACTTTCTGCACAAAAACAAGACACCAGGGCAATTCTGCTGAAAACAGCGTTAGTCCGTGTTAGTTGTATTCAAAACACACAAATTAGAGGCAAAACAACAGCAAAAGTGTTCGGGAAAGTAGATACGTTTTGGACGTATCAACTCCCCCAAGCTTAGCTTATTGCTTGTCCTCAAGCAATTCAGTTAACAACTGAGTGCGATAAAAGAAACTTTCACGAACACATTTGCTTCATATGATGTATATATTCTCACTATATGGACAAGTGCTTAGGCAATTCAATAAGATGTATGCAAATAATGTCACCTAATAGCCATGTAAACCATGAAAAGATGCCAACATACTAATAACAAACAACATGAAACATATCTATCTGCAAGATTGCAATGCTCATAATAAGATATGATAAGGTGGTATCTCGCTTGCCCGTATTTGTACAGCAAAACATAAATGCCCAGGCACCTCTGAAGTTCAAGGGAAGACTAGAAGTAAAGATATCAAAGATAAAAGCATCAAAGTTATACCACAGTTAACCGCATTCTGGGACAAGCACATTACACTAAGAATGACAACTATGCTCTCGAGAAGGTGCTCAAAGAAAGGATGGTGACTCAGCATAAAAGTAAAAGATAGGCCCTTCGCAGAGGGAAGCAGGGATTAACATGTGCTAGAGCTTTTTATTTTTAAAACAGAAGTAAAATTGTTTTGGGAGGTGGTTGTTCCTGTCAACGAATGGCAATAGAGTTTCTGTTATCTTCCATACTAAACAAGTTGAGAGCGGTTCCGAGATGTTGATATTAAGCATTATAGCATGCACTTTATATATAGTTTGACACTCCTCCCAACCTTTGCTTACACAAGCCATGGCTAACCGAATCCTCGGGTGCCTTCCAACAATCACATACCATGGAGGAGTGCCTATTTTATTTGTTTTTAGCTTTTTGATGTTATAATGGTCTAACCAGCTCTTTGCAAAATTAGTGACAAGCAGATGAAGCATGCAAGTCGGGGTACTTAATTTAGTATGGAAGATAACAAACCCAACTACTACTTCCTCATGAGCTAAAAACAGTGTCACAAAATGAGAAGTAATTTGAAGGTTTTAAAGGTAGCACATGAAAATTTACTTGAATGGTTTGAAATGCCATGCATAGGAATTTATAGTGGACTCTTTGGAATAACTTGGTTTTCAGGGATTTGGAAGCACGAGCAGCATTCCCGCTCAGTACAAGTGGAGGCTAGCAATAGACTGGGAAGCGACAATCAAGAGAGCAATAACCGTCATAATCATGCTTGCGACAAAACAAAATTAACGGAGGCATAAAAGTGATACAAGAACTCTGAGGCAAAATAAATCATCAAGGCTTAATTGACTTTTTGTTTTTCAGTCATATGCATGCGTGAGCATGTGCCAAGTCAATTCAAATGAATCATTCAGAGGAGGATACCACAGTGTCATACCCTTTTATGAATAGAACAATGCAAGCAAACATCAATATAACATGCTACCCACTATTAATAATTGGAACTGATCATAAGAGAACATGAACTACTAAGCATCCACTAAATAACATATACCTCACATGAACCAACTAAGCATGCTCACATGGATGAGTATATGTACAAAAATGAAAACAAATAGAGTTCATACCAGCCTCTCACCCCAACTCGAATCGTCGTAAATCGTCATTATTGCTTTTCACTTGTGTGGCTTGAATGATATGAAATGATAACCAAGCTCCACTGGAGTCACGGAAGGCTGTCGAACTCTGCAGCAAACTATACAAAACCGAAAAAGAACAACAAATATTTTTGGGTTTTTCGAATTTAAAACAAGAGCAAAAAGAAGCAAGCAACAAAGCAAAATATTTTTGGATTTTTGAATAACAAACCGAATTTAAACAACTAAGCAAACTAATACTAGAGACTTAAAGAAACAAATAAAGAGAAACAACAGAAATATTTTTGGTCTTTTTGTGTTTTGGAAAGCAAAAGCAAAAACAAGAAACAAAAAGAAAGAAAGAAAACGAAACATGGATATACAAAGTACCGACAGAACATGATATATAAATGAGTGAGATGTCGGTATACCTCCCCCCAAGCTTAGGCTTTTGGCCTAAGTGGAGATCAACCCCATGGCGCCCAGGAAGTGGCGCCTCCAAGTACGACGAAGAAGGGTCATCGTCCTGATACGAACTGGAGGACGCACCGGGTAGGTGACGGTGTAGTCCTCAGAGGGTGTCGTGTCCTCGGAGTCGTGCTGCTGGTGGAAACCAAGCAGCGCAACTGCTCGTCCAACTCCTCCTTTGAGCGCGACCACGGCCTCCTGCGAATACAGAACAAATCGGCTGGGGCAAAGGAACTTTCCTTTCGTCCCCGTCAGTGAACAAAACTCTATAAACAAGACTTCCTGCACGAGATTTAGCTGTAACAAATTTATGATCTTTCATAGCAGCAAGGTCGAGCCTGAAAGGGGTTAGCAACTCATCACTAGGATCAATAGGAAGGCCTAGATATGCTACAACTCGCGAAGCAACTATCCCTCCATAGATGGGACCATCAGCAGCTAAGCGACGAGCTATGAGAGCACCAAGATTATAAGATGTGTTACCAGTAAGTGCAGCAGCCAGAAAAGCAAGATGATAGTTAGAAATGTTGCTGGTGTTCTCCCTACCAAGGATGCTAGTAGCAAGATAATAAGCAAAGTATCTAATGGCGGGGAGCTGAATGTTCCTTATCTTGCCGCGCTGGGCGGTGCGGTCATCATCATTGGTCACCCCTCGGTAAAGTTCCAGCAAATCGTTGGGGCCCTTGAATCCTCTTTGCTGTACCTGAAGGAGCAATACCTATGGCAGCACAAAAGTTATCCAAAGTCATGGAAACAGGCTTATCATAAATCTTAAATCCAATGGTTGGCTTGTAGGATGTGTTGCCAAATTTAAAACTCTCAACAATTTTTTGGTGAGATTATAATATTGGTGGCGTTCATCCTCCATATAGTAGTTAAACCAACCCTCTGGACAAGGAACAAGAAATCATCAAGAAGCCCTGCATCATGCAAAAAGTTAGGCATGGGAAAGATGATGGGTGTGGAACTCCATCATCCCTCTCATCACCAATGCTTGGTGCAATGAGATCTTCATTGTAGGATCGCCGAACTCGAGTGGCTGCTCTCGGGGCCTTGCCACCCTTTGCGAATCCCTCTCAAAGATCTCTCCATAGGTGTGGTTATGCATCCTCCTTTTCTGAAATTTTTGGCAAACACTATAAAAATTGAATTTGAGACAACTAAATGAAGGAAACTACTATAGGACTTGCTAGAGGATTAAACATGCATCAAAACTAATTATTCTAACTTAGAACAAGCATGCAAACTCACTTAACATGTCACCTACAGCAGCAAAATACTCAAGAAATACTCCACTAAACAAAATTCTACTTGGATATTCGGAGGAGTCACATACCGGAGAACAAATGCCCCAAATCTCAGCAGCAAAGATGGGCTGAGCAAGGAGATCGAAAATCGCGAGGAAGAACAGCAAGAACACGGGTTTGAGCAGGGAAAAGTGTTTGGTCGTGAAAGAGGAAGGAGTGGTAGGTGGCTGAGTGAGTGGAGGGCCAGGTGGGGCCCTCACCATGCCACGGCGCGGCCAGAAGCCTGCCGCGCCACCATGTGGTGAGGTGGCATGGTGGGTCCCCCTGGTCAGCACCAGGCACTCCCACGTTGCTCTTTCAAAAATAGGACCAGTGGTATAATTTTTACAAATTTTTGAAAACTTTCAATTTGGACAATTTCTGGTGCTTAAGATAATAAAATTCAGGCAGAAAAATGATTTTCAAAATCAAACTCAGCTAAACTTTTCAAACTAAGCAACATTGCAGTAGGTAAAACAAGGATGGGAATAAAATGTTGTTTAGAACCTTCATGTATATAAAGTGTATTTGTTAGCAAGGTTGATCAAGTCTTGCCACCAAATAAATTTATATGACACAAATGAATTAAACATCATGAGACAATCATGTTACCTTGAATTGTATTGATATGGATCCAATCATAATGTTTTGATATCCTTCTTGATGATCATATATAGGGCAATCAATACTTCCCACTTTGATAGTTCTAAAATTAGAAATTGTATTAACTCCAAATACCTTGTCCACTTTCTTGGGGAAATAAACAGTGTGCTCTTTGTCATTCACATTAAAAGTTACTTTTCCTTTATTGCAATCAATAACAGCACCTGCAGTATTTAGAAAAGGTCTCCCAAGAATAATAGACATATTATCATCTTCAGGCATTTCAAGCACAACAAAATCAGTTAAAATCAAACAATTATTAGCCACTTGAACAGGGACATCCTCACAAATGCCAACAGGAACAGCAGTAGATTTATCAGCCATTTGCAAAGATATATCAGTAGGTATAAGCTTATCAAGATAAAGTCTCTTATAAAGAGAGAAAGGCATAACACTAACTCCTGCTCCCAAATCACATAGAGCAGTTCTAACATAATTATTTTTGATGGAACAGGAATGGTTGGTATACCTGGATCTCCAAGCTTCTTTGGAACCTTGCCATTGAAAGAATAATTAGCAAGCATAGTAGAAATTTCCTCATTGGGAATTTTCCTCTTGTTAGAAACAATATCTTTCATATACTTTGAATAAGGAGGCAATTTAATAGCATCAGTCAAAGGAATTTGCAAGAACAAAGGTTTCATCCAATCACAAAATTTATTATAGTGTTCTTCTTCCTTTGATTTGAGTTTCTTAGCAGGAAAGGGCATTTGCTTTTGGACCCAAGGTTCTCTCTCATTACCATGTTTCTTAGCAATGAAGTCTTCCTTACCATACTTTTTACCTTTAGTATGCTTTTCAGGTTCCTCTTCAATTTCTTCTTTATCAGAAGCATCATTCTTATCATTATCATTGTTGTGTTCATTACCACTTTCAGTTTCAGCATCAGAAATAGATATACTATTAGGATCATTAATAGGTTCAGAGGATTCTACAACAGTTTTATGTTTCTTCTTCTTTTTCTTAGAAGGAGCACTAGTTTCATTAACTCGTTGAGAATCTTGTTCAATTCTTTTAGGATGCCCCTCAGGATATAAAGGATCCTGAGTAGAAATTCCTCCTCTAGTTGTTACTTCACAAACATGTTTCTCTTTATCCCTAGAGGCATTAACTAACAGATCTTTTTGCACTTTAGTGAGTTGATCAATTTGAGTTTGAACCATATGAAAATGTTTAATAAGCATCTTAACATCATTGGAGGTTCTCTCCACAATATCATGCAATTTACTAATAGCTTGAGAATTCTCATTCAAATGATTTTCCACTCTCATATTAAAGTTATCTTGCTTAACAATATAATTATCAAACTCATCTAAGCATTGATCAGGAGGTTTAGAGTAGGGAATATCTCTACATCAAACCGTTGGAGAGAGTGTACCTCAATTATGGATGAATGGGGAATTGGCTTACATAATTCTTCTATAGGTGGAAGGTTCTTCACATCTTCAGATTTAATACCCTTCTCTTTAAGAGATTTCTTGGCTTCCCTCATCCCTTCATCATTAATTCAATCATACCCCTCTTCTTCAGTATTGGTGTTGGAGTTGGTTCAGGTAAAGTCCAATCATCATGATTTTGGCTTATTTTAGCCATTAATTCCTCAGCTTCGTCGGAGTCTTTTCCTGAAAACACAACCAGCACAACTATCCAGGTATGTCCTAGATTCAACAGTTAGTCCATTATAAAATATATCAAGAAGTTCATTTTTGGCCAATTGATGTCCAGGCCGAGCTCTAATTAAAGAACAAAACCTTGACCAAGATTCAGGCATTTTCTCTCCTTCAACCTGTTTGAAGTTAAAATTCTCTGCAAGGCAGCATGTTGAGCACTAGCAGGAAAATATTTCTGAAAGAAAGCATTAAGCAAACCAATAGGACTATCAATAGAACCAGGAGACAGATTATTATACCAAGTTTTAGCTTCATCTTTCAATGAGAAAGGAAAAAATTTAGTAACAAAGTAGCTGCGTTTCTTTATATCATCAGAAAATAAGCTACTCAAAGTAGAGAGCTCATTCATGTGTTCTACAACACTTTCATTTTCAGTACCACAAAA
The DNA here is from genome assembly GCA_947311845.1 of Poa pratensis. Classification (NCBI taxonomy): domain Eukaryota; kingdom Viridiplantae; phylum Streptophyta; class Magnoliopsida; order Poales; family Poaceae; genus Poa; species Poa pratensis. The sequence continues at coordinate 51,721,022 of CAMZMU010000038.1, forward strand.
AGGTTCTTTCTCAACAATGGATATATGTGACAAATCAAGAGAGAAGTCATAATCCTTATCTTTAATGTTTATGGGAGATGTGGCAAATTTAGCATCAGGAGACAGTTTATATTTAACAACATGTTTTGCAAGAAGATTTTTAATGTTACTTGCACCACTAGTAGCATTACATTCATCAATAAAGTCATCGTCAAGTTCCACATAAGTTTCATCAAGATCATCACAAGTATAATCCCTCAACTCAGGTGAATCAACAGGGGTAGTGGGACTTCCATTAGGTGTTTCAGCATTTTCAATTTGTTTAGACCTAGCAATAGTAGCATCTAAAAAGGACCTAAAGAACCACTTTCATCAAGAACAGTAGAAGCATCATCAAAATTATCAGAAGCATTTTCAGATTCAGCAGAAGTAACAGTGCGTGTAGCTTGTGGTGGTGTAATAAGTTGACTCATCACAGATGGTGAATCAAGAGCAGCAGAGGTACTCAGAGTTGTACCTTTCTTGTAGTGGATGGCAGTATGCGGACCTTCTCATCACGAGTCTTCCCATGATGAATTAATTGCAGCGAACAATATTACTCTCAAGTGAACTTACAAATAAAGCTATGCTCCCCGGCAACGGCGCCAGAAAATAGTCTTGATGACCCACAAGTATAGGGGATCGCAACAGTCTTCGAGGGAAGTAAAACCCAAATTTATTGATTCGACACAAGGGGAGCCAAAGAATATTTGTAAGCCTTAACAGATGAATTGTCAGTTCAGCTGCACCTGTGAATAGACTTGCTCGACACAGATTATCAGTAGCAACAGTTTTATAGCAGTAGCAGTAGTGAAATAATAGCAGCAGTAAAGTAAAGACAACAGTAGTGATTGCGGTAAACAGCAGGATTAAAATACTGTAGGCATAGGGATGGATGAACGGGCGTTGCATGGATAAGATAGTTCATATAATAATCAAGACATAGGCATTTGCAGATAAATAATGATAAAGCATCCAAGTACTAAGTAACCATAGGCATGTGTTCCCTATATAGTCGTACGTGCTCGCAATGAGAAACTTGCACAACATCTTCTGTCCTACCAGCCCGTTGCAGCGGGGCCTCAAGGGAAACTACTGGTAATTAAGGTACTCCTTTTAATAGAGTACCGGAGCAAAGCATTAACACTCCGTGAACACATGTGATCCTCACATCACAGCCATCCCCTCCGGTTGTCCCAATTTCTGTCACTTCGGGGCCTCGGGTTCCGGACAATAATATGTGTATACAACTTGCAGATATGATCTAAAACAATGATTATCCTCATGATACAATAACATGTTCAGATCTGAAATCATGGCACTCGGGCCCTAGTGACAAGCATTAAGCATAACAAGTTGCAACAATGACATAAAGTACTAACAACGGATACTAGGCACCATGCCCTAACAATCTTATAGCTATTACATGAACAATCTCATCCAATCCCTACCATCCCCTTCAGCCTACAGCGGGAATTACTCACACATGGATGGGGGAAACATGGATGGTCGATGGAGAGGCGTCGGTGATGATGATGGCGATGATCTCCTCCAATTCCCCGTCCCGGCGGAGTGCCAGAACGGAGTTTCTGGTCCCCGAAATAGGGTTTTCGATGGCGGCGGCGCTCTGAGGTGTTTCTGGAAAAAGTGGTCGACCCCCCGATGTTTTTAGGTCAGAAGCAATATGTAGTCCAGAGGGGGGGTCGAGGTCGTGGCCGAGTCGGCCTCACCAGGTGGTGGCGCGGCCCAGGGCCCACCGCGCCGCCACGTGGTGAGGGCGGCTGGTTGCCCCCTTCGTCTCATCTTCTGGCATCGTGGGTCCTCTGGTAAAATAGGAGCTTTGCGATGTTTTTCACGGATTTTCCCGAAAGTTGACTTTCTGCACAAAAACAAGACACAGGGCAATTCTGCTGAAAACAACGTTAGTCCGTGTTAGTTGTATTCAAAACACACAAATTAGAGGTAAAACAACAGCAAAAGTGTTCGGAAAGTAGATACGTTTTGGACGTATCAGTGGACGAAGGAAATAGCTACTCCCTCCGTCCCGGTTTATAAGTCATCTACGTATTTCTAGGTCGTGAATGTAACTGATGTAATTTAAAAAATTAAAATACAAAATTATAACATTAAAAATATAAACTCTAAATTTTCTAATCATATTTTTTTTATAATATATGTATCATATTATGTTGCTCAAATTTGCGCCATAGGGATATGTAGAAGACTTATAAACTGGACGGATGGAGTAGATAGATTAGAGGGAGCATGCATTCAAATATTGGCAGCTAGTTTGTCAATTAACTGCTCATGGGCTAAACCTTGATGTCGAAGCAGTAGTGGTTCATGGAATCGGTGACCTACTATATATGATTTCACTGATCAAAAGCAGGCACCCCAAAAGAACAAAAAGAAATAGGTTACCACATATAGCGATTGGTTATGGTGGTTAATTATGTAAGGCCAGTGCCGATTGATGGTGTAACAATGAATGGAAAGAAGAAAAAGCCTTGCCGATTAAGAAACAAGCTAGATGTCCTTTTTTTTTTGCCGCTAAAAGGTGTGGTAGCACAAGACAAAATGGGTGCTCTCCACTAATAGAAAACCGGCCGGGTGCATCTTTTCTTTCCTCAATGTATACTTTGCATGCCTTTATTTGGCGCCACAATATGTACATATGGATATTGATTGGAGACTACTAATAGATAATCAGTAGCTAGCGACGACTTAATATATGTGTAGTCTTTCTCATGAATCGATGCAGGCATGATGGATCAGATACAAGTTGCATCCATGCAAGCATCTAGACACTAGAAATAAATAGCTAATTATATCCAAGCTCTAGCTCTATGATATCACCTCCATGAGATGAGACAATGAACTAACCTAACTAAGCTGTCGATCAAAGCAGCAGCTGATGCCTTGATGCAAGCTGCCAGTAAGTGAAGGGAACTTTTCTTACCAGCAAGGAAAAAGTGAGCAAAAGGGAAGCTATAGTTCGAATGACATGTGGGCCCCTGGTGATAGTACCAGTTGCGCTTAGCTTATAGCGTCAGCATTGGCATGTGCGAAAAGGCCATGCACAGTGCTACACATCACACTCACACAAATTGACAAGTTGAGAGCGAGACGCTGTTGTTGCTGTTGCTGCTAGCTACATTTGTTAGCATGTGTCGTAGCTAGAGTGGGAGAGAAATTGGAGTGAATGTATGTGCCACTAGAAGTTGGGAGCCCACCACGCAAGATTCCCACTCACTCACACACTTGCGATCCCTTGACAAGGAATAGAATCCAACTAACTTGTTAAGCATTTTCATCTTTGTTTTATTTTGCAACAAACTAGTACTGTTGTGTACTCCGTGCATGCGACATGTATGTACACAAATCATACATCAACAAGTCATCCACCAATCGTTTCGAGAGAAAAAAAAAAGGAGCCATGGAACCATCCACGCACAGTTTATTAATTTATTTTTTACTAAAATCAACCGATCAACATGCATATACGCCTTAACTTGCATAGAGAAGTTCTAGAAGATAAAAACAAGTCCCCTTGTTTATTTCATGTTGCACGCCTCTTTCATTTAGTAAATATATATACTCGTTGGCTCCATTTTTAAGCCATATAAATAGATACAAGTTAAGGATAGCAATGGGTGTTCATTGGGTCGTTTTCGTCGTGGGTGTGCATGCGGTCTCTAGAGCTAGCTAATAGCTAGGCAGTGATGTACATATGGAACCCGAACAAATTGTTGCAAACCGCGTGATGAATTGAATATTGGAGGACAGGATATTCCAAATGAATAACTTGCAGCTGTACATGCATGACCTTTTGCTTTCCAATTTGCAAAAGCTTCCTACCGTGTACTTTGAACTCACCATCATCCAACTCCTTTTTTTGCAAGACAAATGGTGTTGAAAAACCAACCGATTGATGTGTGCCCTTTTCAAGAATCTGGTTCCATATGTCCACTCGTGCACCGCCGACCCCCGCCGCCGCGTGAATGAAGAGGCAGTTCTGGTTCAGAATTGTGTTCTAATTAAGAAATGGAGCCCCAGATGTTCAATATTTCTTTATAAACTGTTTTACTTCTTCAAATTAAACTGGTGTATTTTTTTTGAAGCTATACAGTAGGTTTTCCCACTGTTTATTTATATTGAATTTAAAAATAAAGGGTAACAAAAAATAAACTGGTGTATTTTATGAATTATTTCCCATAAAAACATGCACCAACCCACAAGAGCTTCTTAATTTACATCCATGCATAAATCCAAAGGCCCAAAGATCGTCTTTGATCACCCTATTTGGAAAATGAACTAGCTTCCAAATTCGCTCAACACTAATTTGGCTCATTCCCATTAATTATACTCTGTTCTTAGAATAAAACACAAAATATATATGGGGTAATTTCCAACAATTGTGACATGCACGTTATTTTGGCCAGCAAGATGATGATTAGCTGCCTTAGGTGCAGTAACATATACGCACTTAAACAGTGCAACTTGACGGATGCATGGCTTGATGTACTGATGTCTAATGACGTTTTGTTAACTTTCCTATTGTGAGATTAGGATGGATTTTAGCTTCTAGCCCATGGTTTACTCTCTGTTTGTTTGTCTGGCTCGTTTATACTTTACAGAGGGGGAGGAATAAAGGAGCCATGCATCTGCATCATGCACCTTAAGTACTCATATCTAGGAGAAGAAATATATGCATGGCAGCGACGTTGTAGTAAAAACAATTAAACGCTCGATGAGCTAGAGTGACTACAGTCGAAAGAGTCGTTTGATGGTAAGTAGTTGATAACTAAAACTGAGAGGGTATAACAAAATATATCATTGACGTCCATGTAAGTGTGCTGACGGCGTAATTGATTCTCATGTGTTGCTATCTTCTGCTGGAATTGATTAAACTCATTTCAACCAGTTAAACTGCATTATGTTTGCCCCCTTTGTGATGATACTTCATCTAGTATTGTACAATAATGAATATTATGCATGTAATAGTTTATATTCATATAATATTTAGGGTCAACTGCGTGCCCAACGATAAGAATAACAAAAGGATACCCTAGATTAAGCAACAATGACCCAATAGTAGATTATCCGGTGGCGTCAATTATAAGCTATTATCAGCAACCCGTCTAGTACAAGAAGCTAGGTGAAATATAAACTTGTCGGCACCAATTCATGAATGCCATCACATACGAGCATATTCTTTTTTACCAGCACAAGATTATATAATAATTGTCACGTTGGCTAGGCACAAGTCAACTCTTTCTAAGTAAAATCAATAAACTGCTTTTCATTGCCCAAATTCTAGTCTGTTCCACATTCAATCTTATAGTATGTTGCTTAGATATATGGATATAATGACTAAAATTTAAAAAGAATTTTATAAATAGTAAAGCATTTGATGCAGAATATTACAATAAAACTGAAATTTGTATTTGAACAATCAAAATATGGTTTGCGTATCTGAAAGCAAGGTCTCTAGGCTCATACTGATGGGTAGCTATCTGAAACGTCCGCACAAATATGATGAAATAAGAAAGAGAGATGAAACATGTGAGTAAATGGAGTTGGTGAAACAATCGGCTAGCTAGGGGTTAAAGTGTTGTGTGCGCGCGTGTGCTATTTGGAGCATCGTTGGAGATGTTGTAAATACTAAACTCGAATTATGGCGAGGTTAAAATTTGTCCTGCGAACGGAGATATTTGTTTGGTATTATTGTTTAAAATCGTGAGAAGGGACATATTTAAACCAGCTATCTGTTTGGAATCGCCCCAACGGCGGCTAGGTAGGATTAACGTGCGTGTTGTGTTGGATCCTTTCTTGCTTCCATGTGACTGCACTCGCTCATTTCTGTTGGTGTCCATTAGCACAGACAGCAGTAAACGTCTCCAAAGCTCCAGGCTCCAGCTAGCAAAGCTGGCAGTAAGAACAAGGAAGGAGTAGCGTGAGAGAGAGAGGCAGGTGCAGAAGAGACGACATGGTAGATGGCATCAGCAACAGCTTAGCCAGCCAAGTGTAGATGGCGCATGGGTGATGCGACGTCAAGGATGGCGACACCACCATTGCCTTTGTCCCATTCAGCCTCTGCTAGCTGCCGCTCTTCTTCTCCCAGGCTCCCCTGCTCTGCGGTGCGGCTATAAATCCTGGCCGCGCCGTTCTCTACACCTTCCTTCGAGGCACTCCAGATTCATTTCATTCATTCATTTCGCCCCCAGCCTACTGCTGCTACTTCAATCACAGAGAAGCTACCTACAAAGCTCTGTCCACCTCTGCTGCACGCCGCCAGCCTACACACCAGAGCAAAGATCATTTCTTTCCCCATCTCAACATCGGAGAAGAAATCAGAGAGTGAGGATGTTTGCCGACGCGGGCTTCGGCTTCTCGCCCTACTCGCCGCCGGGATACTCGCCGGCCTTCACCCACCCCGACTTCTCCTCCTCCTTGTACGCCTCCACTCCTGCCGCCGCCGCAAACCAGACGCCGCGGTCTCCTCTCCCTCTCCTGCCCACGCCCGACGACGCCATCTACGCCCACCTCGTGAGTACCCAACCGCTCTTCCCTCCTCCTCTTTTCTCCATCCATACTTGCCAACAGATTAGATCCATGCTTTCTTACTCTGTTCCAACAAGAGCACACAACAGTTTGTGGTCTTCTCTTCTGTTCCATCAGCAAGAAAACAGCAACAACAGCGCAGCACTTGATGTTGTTGTTGTTGGATGTCTGAATCTATGTCCTGCAACTTGTTAATTAACCAATCGATTTAAAAGATGCTAAATTTGCGCTGCCGCTGACGCATGCGCCGTCATTTCGACAAAATTTCAGACGTGTCTCGTTCTTGTTCTCACGCCCCCACCTCACCGCTGATGTCGACGGCTTGTCGAGCAGAGCATAATAAATTAAATTGCAACTACCTCATGTCATCCGAGACTAATTATATGAATGTATGGACACAGGTGAGGTGTCAACTAGAACCTCCCTTTTTGTTCCTCCCCTAGAAAAATATCTCCAAACCCTTTAACCCCATTGCCTCTTCTACCCTTTCTTTGTTGCAATTATACGTAGTATGCACTACTACTACAAAATCAAGTACTTGTCATCAACATCAGTCACACGAATACATAAGCACACAGGCTGCTGGCACATTTTTAGCTAGCTAATCATACCTCCCCATACTCATGATTGATCCGCATCAATCAGTACACTCTTGTTTTTATTTACCTGCGTCCTGTACCACTTAAACACTCTTGTTTTATTCATCAACATCAATCAGTCAGTACACTGCCCACTCAAATCCTACGGATGGACACAAAGTTATTTAAGATGCCTGACTGACTGAGATGATACCACTACAAACAACCAAGATTTCTGCTACTTTCTACCTTACTACTGCTCACAACACAAAATATGAACATCCCCCTGGCACTCCACTAAAAATAACAGCAACTTGTCATTTCCTTTGTGCCTTGAATCTTCTCACTTCGCACATCTTTCATTTTTTCAAGTCACCACAAAGGCCAGGGGGGCTGAGATATTAATCTCCCTTTTAGCTGCCAGTTGAGTTTTTATTTGGCCTATTTGACGAAGATGCCACTGTCAATCAGTGCATCAGCGGTATATGCTCTGCTCTACCCTGGTGGTGGTAGCATGACAGTGACTCGCTGTAAGTTGACATGTGCATCACCACGACACTACAGTACAACACATAGCTAGCTAGTAGCTTTAACACGTCTCTCACCCCAGTCCAGTCCCCACTCATCAAACCACTTGTCTACTACTCGCTTGGATTTACTCTAAATCTTTTTTACTGAATCAATGAGTGAATTGCCCTGCTCTGTCACTCGGTTTCATTTCAGCTGGAGATTGTTACATTTGTGTTCTTTAGATGAAGTTGCTTGTTTCATTTCAGCTGGAGATTGTTACACTTGTGTTTTTTCGATGAAGTAGCTTGATTCATTCTTAATGCCAGAAATTAAGCTTGTTTGTCATTTTAGCACTAGCTGATGAAGCTCTGACATACCATCTTTGATTTAAAAATGAAAACAGGGTGACATGGGGCAGCCATCCTTGATCTCTGAGTACGACCTGGGAGGAGAAGGGGACCTGTTCAAGGCGCCGGAGCCCATCATCGACGAGCCGCCGCTGCTCGGCGGCCTCGACCCGTCGCGGCCGCCATCTCCATGATGTCCGACAACGCCATGGACGACGACGCCATCAAGGTGGGCCTCAGTGAGGTGCTCTACGAGTGCGAGAAGGAGCTCATGGAGAAGTCGGCCATTGAGGAGACCATCTCCGAGCTGCTCGACGTCAAGATACCCATGCTCCAGGTCGAGGAGGCCCCTGCCTGTGCCATAAACGGTATCCGGGTAGCTGCTGGTGAGTGCTCGCTGCACAAGAGCGTGAGCTCCGGGTGCCTCAACTCGACGGAGTGGATGAACGGGGCATCATCGGTGAGGCCCAACTTCCTGGACTTTGGAGGGCTCGACTTCGAGGCGGCTTTCGGGCTACGGAGGGCCTACAGCGAGGGAGACATTCAGGTATGAAATATGATCTGATGACGATCCTTTTATCCTAGTCACCCTCTTTCACTGCACTACACAAAACCACACTGCAAAGATATGGAATTATTGTGACAAGCACTGGCTAGCTCTTGTTGTGTCTCAAGTGAAGAAAGAGCACAGCTGTCGACAAAAGACACGCCAAGTACATAAACCGTACCAGAAAGTTATTGCTTTTTCATTGCACTGGACATAACTTACTGTAGTATTTACTCGAGAGAAAGGGCCGTTAAGTAAAGCTATGAACATAGCACTATCTAGCTAGTGATGTGATCTCAGAAGTTACTAATTCTGACCAAAGCCATCTTTTACATGAATGACATGGCCACTGCTTTAGCTGATACAGGGGAGGCATATACCTACCATGCACACTCACCAGTAGCTACTGTTCTTCCTTTCAAGTTACTTGTTTTTTGACACGCAAGATGTTAATATCTATTTTCACACTGGTAGATAAATGACATGTGATCCTGATATGTGCTTAGTTCGGATCATCATATAAAGTCTTTTCTTTTATACTGCAGGCCTAAGATTACTTATTGGATACCTTTTGTTTGCAGAATCTCGGTGCCAATACCCCTCGGCCTGGGAACTCAGGAAATGTTGAGAGGCTTGTGACCATCAGTGACCTGAAATCAGAGGAGAGAAAGCAGAAGCTCTCCAGGTACAGGAAGAAGAAGATCAAGAGGAACTTTGGCAGGAAGATCAAGGTATAACAAACCTCTCTTTTTGTTTACTAGTTACATAAAAGGAGGCTGATGAATGCAAGATGAGCGATGTATGAACGTTTCCAACTTTTTGCTGCAGTATGCCTGCAGGAAGGCTCTGGCAGACACCCAGCCGAGGGTGCGAGGGCGGTTCGCCAAGATGGACGACGGCGACATGCTCAGGCCAAGGAAGTAGTATGTGGATCATGGAAGGCTGCTGCAAATCCTGCAAGGAAGGGAGGAAGACAAAGCTGCTGCCGAGCTGCCAGCGAGCTTGACGGCTTCTAGAAGCTTCTAGGTGAGGCGCGCCTCCTTCCAGGACGGCTGCTGCGCTGCGCTGCTGCCCGTCGGGATTAGTTTTTAGTTCGCTCCACCGCTCTGATCCGCTCCTTCTGGGTGGCATGCATTTCTATTTTCCCATGTAATAATTATGATGATCCTGTTGCTGCAAGAGAGTGGAGAGCGGCTCCTCTAGCTAGCTAGGCTGGTTCCTCTGGTGTACAAAGGCTTTGAAGATGGTTAATAATAAAACTCGGCTCCTCTCTTGCTTGCTTAGCCATGTGATAATTATAATTTTATTAATCTTATGACTAGTATTATTACCAGCATCAGCATACCTTTTGATGATTGCTGAAGCTGACCCTCTCATCATAAAGAAAAATAAACTGTGCATGCTGTCAAGAAGAGAGCTTTCTCTTCCATCTCAAGCTAGACAACAAATTGTGATGATCCATCAGCTTCAAGCCCCAGCTTTCAACGGTCTAAGCCGCAAAGCAAAACTAGCCTTGCAATAATACTATCCTTACTTGCCAAGCTTTCTCCAGTTTGGAAGATTCAAAACTATCTAGAGATATATCACTAGACCTTATTAATCTTACTCTGTTAGTATTATTACCAGCACGGCTCAATTTTTCTTTTGATATTGCCCTCTCGTAAAGTAGGAAGAGAAACAAGAGAGCTTTTTCTTCCATCCTCAGGCAAAACAATTTGGCATATCAGTTTCAAGGCCCTAGCTTTCAACGGTGTAAGCCGCAAAGCAGAACTAGCCTTGCAAAATTCTGCCCTATCATAGACTTTGCGTCCTAGAATTCAAAGCTACATACCTATCACTAGGTCTGTTACAGACTCGTTGCAAATTTGTAAGAATGGGCGAGTGGAAATTTCATCTTCGGAGACTTTTGTTTTGCTCTTCAGGGAGCATCTCTGAAGACTTACAGAAGTCAGTATGCTGAAGTTGTATTTGTAAAATTCGATGGTGAGAAATGCATCTTCAGAGACTTTTTTCACAAGGAGAATCTTAAACTTTGAAAAGTAAAAAAACGGTCAAGTAAAACGTTCTTTGCCCAGCATGTCCTGAAGCCCCCAAAAAAGCATCTCACAATCACACACCCAGGAACAAAAACGAAAGAGAAAACACACATCGGCTATAGCGACTGTAGCAAAAGTGCAGGGGATGAATGTAGGTCAAAAATGGAGAATAGATCAAAATAAGTAACATCTCCATCCAAATCAAGTTGGCTGAAGGCGATAGTTTGATGTAAACATCACGATTGCTCGGTGCATGCTCTACGTTACAAGGTACAAATTCTTTTCTCGAGGCCTTATTGCACCGAAGAAGACGAGAGCAAGCGACCAAGCTCAGATGTCACCGGGTCACAGCCAGCGTTATTGCACTCTGCCATAGTATAGAAGGCGATTATAGAAAAAAGATGTGTGGGTTTCTTTGTTCTTTCGAAGACGGTTGATCCAACAGTTAGTTCTGGCCGTAGATCCACTTCTCCTCGTTGCTGGTGTAGGAGACCAGCTCCTTGGGCTCGAACCAGAGGGCGATCTCGTCCTTGGCTGTCTCTGGGCCATCGCTCCCATGAATGATGTTTCTGATGTTAAAGTGGAGGAATGTGAGTGCAAAGGATTTCTAGTGGTGCATCATGACGTCTAAGACGTGAAGAAACGAATCTACAATCAGGTTTAGTTTCCACGTTTCTAATCAATAAGACTAAAACTACACAGTGATGAAAGGACATGACAGATGATTAGATGCATGGTGGGCATACGAGGTTGATGTGACGAAAATTCTGAATACTGCATCATTGATAGGCACACTGAACAGAAAATGAATTGTACCTTCCAACAACAACAGCGAGATCGCCCCTGATGGTTCCTGGTTCAGACTTCTGTGGGTCTGTGGCACCAATCAGTTTCCTCCCGTACTTGATAACACCCTCTCCTTCCCAAACCTTCAGAAATATGGAACAGGTTAATATTTTGCCATCAAACGCATGGTAACTTGTCTATGGAAATGGTGGATTCGATTTTACCATGGCGAGTACAGGACCAGAGCTAAGAAAGTCGCACAACCCGTTGAAGAAAGGTCTTTCCTTCAGATCATGGTAGTGCTTCTCGGCGAATTGCTTGGATGGAACCACCAGCTTGATGGCAACAAGCTTGAATCCTTTCCTCTCAAATCGAGACACTATCTCAGAAATCTGTCCCAGAGATAAAAACAGAGACAGCCATCATGATATGGTAGGAAATTAACAGCATATATGTCGAGATAAATTGAACATCAATAACTAGTGATGGGCTGCATGGAAAAATGGATTTTCATATCGACTAGATAGATGCCTAGCATTGCCACCAAACCACCTTTCTGAAAAACCTGGCACTGTAATGGGCCAGTGCACGAAGACACTTACTGTTGATACTACCAAATTAAGGAAAATGCGCAACCCAGTAAGACAAATGGAAACTAGAAAGTGATACTTTCTCAGAAAATCTGTCCCAGAGAGAGAAAAAAGGACATCCATCGTAATCCCATACGAACTACCAGCATACATCTGGAAACAAGACTAATAAACAGTTGAGTCTTCTGATGGGCCAACACCAAATTCGCGTATCAGCCTGCCTGTAACTATGCCTTAGCAGTACCACCAGATTCAGTTTATAAAAAAAAAAGACATTTGCCTCCAGACCACCTTTCTAACAAACCTGACATTCTAATGGGCGAAGCCCCTTTTATTTAAGGCAAAAGCTCAATCGAAATAAGACAAACAGCAAAAGGAGTAAAGAAAGGTTTCCGTCCAAAATCCCCAAGTTTGTCAACTTGATGAATAGATTCCCATAAAGTACCCTAAAAGTATGAGATTGGCTGAGAATCCGTAGCCGAGAAGAGAGATCTCAAGGACTAGGTGGGTTCACGCAAGAGAAAACATGTCTAGGCGGCTAACAAAATCACGATTAGTCGGTAACGGGCAGCCGAGAGAAGATCTGGATGACTGCTGGTGCATGGAACATTACATGTGTATAATCTGCTGCTAGTGGAATAACGACTTGATTGGTGTGTAAATTTGTGTGTGCAATTTTCGTTAGGATATGTGGAAGAATATTGTGCAGGTCCTGAATAAAATTATAAACATGTGCAAGTATGCAGGATGGCGATGTTTACTGGGTAGGGGTACTCACGAGTCCTCTCTGGACGCCGTCAGGCTTGATGGCGATGAAGGTGCGTTCCAGCTGCAGACATATGCGGAGAGCGTTAGGGGGCTTAGTTACAGATTTCATTTCATTGCATTGCATTATATTAACAGTGCTGATGAAAGGGGAACACTCTACTATCGAAGAGAAATGGCGTGGGATGGATGTGGTTACCTCTGCGGCATGCACCTCCTGGTCCTGGAGCATGTAGGCTGTGGAATCAAGGATAATCATGAGTACTAGTGTAGTAGTCGCAAGAGATACTGTACTGTAGTAGATGGAAACGAGAGGGGAGGAACTGACCAGCGGCGGGTATGCCGGCGATCCACCCGTATCGGTGGGAGGCACTGGCGTTGGCGCCGGTCTTGGCGTGGTGGGCGTATGCGGCGGGGAGGGTGGTCCTGCCGATGTTGGTGATCGTGGCGAGCGCGGCGTTCCTCCCATCTGACGATACACGCAATCAAAATCTGAATCCATTGGGTCGTGGTGGAGCGAAATGGGTAGGGAGTGACAGACCTGCGAGGAGGGATGAGGATGAGGAGGCGGAGGCGGAGCGGGTGGCGAGGAGGGACCTGGCGGCCTTGCACGCCGACTGGTATATCTTGGAGGAGCTCATGGCGAGAGGTGGTGGAGGGACGGCGAGGTGAGGTGTGTGGGCTATGTGGCGAGCAAGCAAGGAATTGAATTGAGAAATGGTTGGTGCCTTTTCCTCTGCTTTGCTTCAGATCTGATCTGCATCTGATGCCCTCGAGTGAGGTCGGGTGGTTGCTGCCGCACCTGCCTAGGTATTGACTCTTCTGCCCCCTACATCTCTCTGCCCACGTCATACATACTCTGGTCATAAGTGACGTGTATGCGTTCACAGAGCTGAGTGTATGCGTGTTTATGTGAGCGTCTACGTTCTACTGTGTTTAGCAAAGAAAAAACAGGTCAATCCCATCTTTTGATTGCTCGAGAAAGCTAGGTCTTCCGCGTCTCCCAGGCGGCGGCGGCGGAAAAGCTTTTTCCTGCTCCAATCTCCGGCGATTGTGCTGGGTCCCTCTCCTTCCGCTTGCCGCTCCGGCGGCAGGAGGGAGAGGGACCCCGTTTTTTGCATGGTACTTAGGGCTAGGAGTTCTCTGGCATGGCGCGTCGTTGGGGTGGTGGAGCGGCGCCCGGGCAAATAAATCTGCCTCAACTCTTCTCCCACACCGGCGTTGTCCTTAATGGCGGCGTCTCGGAGTTGGTGGCACTGTGTGCTTGCCGATCTTTCAGATTGGTGGCTTTAGAGTTCATGGATGGTGTCGGCGAGGCGGCGGCGACGACTCCATCAGATGGTTTTTTCCTCCTGCTCTGTCCCCGTTGCTGCGGCGTTGTCTCCGGCGCCAAGGTGGAGCAGAGAGGATTCGTCCAGGAGTACGTGCAGACGGTGGTCTGCACTGGTGACAGCTGGAAGATGGTGCACCTTGTGGTGGGTTCGTGGTTGAAGGTTGATGGTTCTGGTTCCCTACTCCGACATCGTCGTGCGTGGGTGCCAGTGCTGAAGTTCGATGGCGTGTCCGGGGACATGCTGCTCCGGTCTGATTCTTTCAACGGCAATGGTTTGTCCTATGGCAAACTACATTGGAGGTCTGAAAAGCTGATGATCAGCGATGGAGCCGCGTCAAGCTCGGGTGAAGAGGTGATCTGTCTATTTTTTCCTTGGTGGCTGCTACGGTGGTGCCGAAAAAGATGGATAGGCGTTGGTTTGTCACATAGGTTTATCCTATCTTTCCAGATCTGTAAGATCGGTGTATACGTACTTTGTATCTCGCCTTTTATTTATCAATGAGAATCGTATTACCATGAAAAAAAACAGGTCTCATAGTTACAAAACCTTAGTATTTTCTAAACCAGACTCATTGAAACACTCTTCAAGGAGCTCCGCTAAAATATCCGAATCGGTTCGTTCCATCGAGTCAAGCTCAAAGTTGCCTCCCTAGTTGCAATGGGAGTCTACATTCACACACAAACACAATAGCACAGCTTAGTGACCAAACAACGATCCAAGGCACCGTCTATTTCTAAAACAAAACCCCTTAGCGTCCCATTTTGCATTACATTTTGTCTTTGGCCACCTCATGGAAAATGATAGGCTCAAGAAGAATCATTGTCGCGTGATCATCAAGTAACAAGATCGGCGAATATTCTGACTGTATCTTTCCACAGTTCGCTCTTCGGGAATTCGATTTTTGTTCTTCTAGTACTCCCTCCGATCCGAAATAACATTCGCAAGCTGTACACAAAAAGTTTACTACGGCAGTACGTTCTCTCCGAAAGTTATTTATCCCTTTAATCGATAATCTTTATTTTATTTGAAATTATGTAAAGATTATTTGGATTTGATACAACTCAAACTATTGCACAAGCTCAGTCAAACATGGAGAGGTTGCATGCCACAACGAAGAAGGGGGGAGGACAGATTCGCTAACCTCCCCACCGAAAATTCCGTTAGTACACCATCCAATCACCTCCGAAATCGAGATCGATCGGCGAGCATATAAATGGCGCTCTCATCTCCAGTTGCTAGTGGCTCCTCTACTCGAGGATTCCTGTTTGTCCCCACCTATACCGAGGCTGTGAGTAACCAAACACTATATCTTAGTAAAGTTAATCTGAATGTGAGAATCTAGATCTATATAGAACCTGTGATGATATGCTACTCGGCGTGTGCTTTCTTATTTAGCATGAGGTGCTTAGCTTGAGTTTTCTTGAGATCACTTAATTCTAGCTTGCTTACTTTGTGGTAGCTTTTGGTTTGTACTGGATGTGCTGCTTTTGCTTCTTTTTTTCGAATGGTGATGTGCTCCTTTTGCTTGTACTGTATAGTTGAACATGAGCATACAAAATGATGTCAGTACATGAGTATATGACATACAGGTGCAGGTGCAACTGCCTACCTATTTACCCTTTTGCCACCCTCGATCTCTTCGTCGTCTCCCGCTCCGTTACGATGGTGATCTCAACAAACACATGGATGACCTCGCTTCAGTTTCAGTCCAGAAAACCCAAATCTATCTACCAAACAAACGTGCGTATCTGGGGACGTCATTGATGTTTTCCAAAATGGAATACAAAACTACATTGATAAAACCTGACAAAATAAAGGAATCTCATCTAACTAGTACAAAAATATAAAACAAGCTGAAGATATAATGTTTGATTCAGCTGGAAACCCAGGCGCATATGCCCAACCGAACGCTGGAAATCCAGGCGCCTCGTGTGCACCGGCGACTTCGCTCCCTAATGATTCCACCTCACCTATGGTCATTTAGACCTGATGATCGACAGCGGAAACTTCTAGTGTTATAAGACTGAATTTCAGAATACATAGCAGAAACAGAGGTCATATGATGAATTTCTGTACTGGCAACTTCATCATCCTCGCTGCTGTAAGACCACCTGATACAAGACGCAGAACCTCACCCATGATCGAAGAATACAGGATGAAAGTGGTGTCTACTGCCGCCTCACTTATTTTGGTTGCATCTCCAACACTTCCCACACAATAACTAAAGTGCTCCGCAAAAACAAATTCACCCAACGCTTGCAACAAACCCATCTAATTTATGGTAACACCACCAAAAAATAACAACAGAAAATCAATTATATATCCATTCTATGAACCATCCTCCTCTCAGTATTCTGCACAAATCCCTCGCCTAATATTCACTTGCATGCATATACATTTTAAATCATGTGTCTGCTCTGCAATGCCAACAAACTAGTACAGGCACCCGTTCCAGCTGCTGTACAACAGACTTGGCAAGCCCGCCTGTTCAACTTTAAAAAAAACTACATGCTACTGTACATCACCATGATCCACTGGTCTTGCTCTGAATCTCAGCATCGCTCGTCGGTCTGCAATCGCTTCTTAATGCTCGTACCCACGAATCCACCTGACACACGAAGAAACAATCTGTCAGTTCATGCATGGGACTTGGGACGTCTCGCGCAAGTTTTATTCTTTACAGTATAAAACCACGCCGCCTTGCCTGCTTACCTGTATCTCGCAGCTGCTCGAGCACTCGAACTTGAGGCCCTGCCCGGTCAGTATGAAGAACGCGTGCCTCGTCTTCCCGTCATCCGGCACAAAGTTTGGGAGCTTCCCTACTTCCACGACATCACACAGCATGGTGGTCTCTAGCGGGCTTAGATCTGAAAATGAACCACATTCACCATCAGCCTCCAACTTAGGTTAGGTTCAGTATGGCAACAATACGAAGCCAAGAGGGGTGTGATTTTTAATGTATCTACCAAGGTTTTAAGGACAAAAAAAGGAAAATAAACAATTTAATGCTGTGTTGTCATCTGTAATTACAAGACCACAGAGCCATAGGCTCATGCCTTACCTGTGGACTTCAGGTAATAGTATATGCACTGCCCCTGTAGGACAACAAAGCGAGGGAGCCAGTCGTCGACGTCGGCATCGTCTATGATGGGTGGCTCCCCAGGAAGCTGGGTCCATCTCTACACGCATCAAATAAGATTACTTATAGACATCAGTTCATTGAACAGCTTCCACGGGATCAAAGCTATTTTGGGCAAACGCAAGTGCAGTAGTGGTGGTTTCTTACGTACACTTCTGATGTGGAGGTACCCGCACAGGCGTGCGTATCTCAAGACCTCATCAATGTTTTCCAACCTGGAATAACACACTATAATAATTGCCTCTGACAAAAGAAATAAAATACAAGAGACATAAAGGATTTGGCTCGACATCTGGAAAATCAGGCACATGTTCACTTGTCCACACGAATGCTGAAACTGAATATTGTAGGCGTATTGAACCATACCGAGCTTTCAACTGGGACTCCCTCTCATCGGCATCGGCGATTTCGCTACGTAAAGATTCTACCTCAGCTCTTGTCAACTCGACCTGATAATTAACAGCGGAAAATTCTAGGTTTACAAGACATAATTCAGAATGCAGAACAGAAACAGAGGTCATATAATGGATTTCTGTACTGGTAACCCGTTAACCTTGTCGTCATCCTCGTTGCTGGAGGACCACCTAAGGCGAGGGATCGACAGCAGATGGAGAAGCGATGCGGCTCCCATGACTCGTTTCGGAGTCCAAGAACGCCTATGCGGACTGCTCCTAACACGGCAATTAAGCATGTCAATGGACAAAGAAAATAGGTTTGGAATACAAAAAATCAACATCGAGCAACAGCTCATTTCGCCACCAGTAGCATTACCTTGGCGAAGGGTCCAGGTTGCTCGTACTCGTGGACAGACCGTCAGCGGCAGCAGCATCCATGGGTTGTTTGGGCGGCGAGAAGTGGTGCGGGAAGACCTCTATCCTTCCGTAAACATCGTCCATCCACCGACGTGAGTGAGTGCTAGAAGAAACGCATACCGTCTGTTTAATACACGCACTGTGTATAATATAAATTAGTATAGGAGTAAAATGAAATGCTTTACAGGTAGGCTAGAGCAGAAGACCATGCAAGTTTTCAACGAAATACATGATCTAATATTTTATACTACAATGCAAAACTACGAGTTGTAAAAGTAGTCGACCCAGAGTAGTATCCTGAGATTGCTTAATTGTAATCACATTGTTTTATCTGGTGTTAATCTCCAAAATAATCATTGCTGTGGCAGGGGCATGGCTTCTAGAGGGCAGTAACTAATTATTCAGAGTGATAAGCAAAGGGAGTATAGGTATGGGTGTGCATATACACAAAAGATGCGACTCCCTCCGGTCCAGCAATACGACGCTTTTTTAGATTGGAGGAAGTGGTAGTTGATGATGAATGATATACTCATAGTGTTGAGTGAATTTACAACAGGCTAAGAGCTGTTGGAGATACTACTATACAAAATGTGTTACACAATCGCTGTGGTAATCAATGGCATATGTGCTAGCTCGTTTTCCGAATTTCATGGTTGTAATCAATCGCTGCGGTAGAGAGAGTAATGATTCGGTGCTCCTCTAATCGGCTGTGACAAATAACAAATTAACAAGTACTAGTAGTAGTACCTAATTAAAACAAACGCGGTTGTTGTGTTTATGGGAGCAGCAGGTAGGTACATGAAGAAGGGTCGGTGTTTTCTAGTACTAGTACATGAAGAAGATGGTAAATCACCAATCAGGTATCCTAACAGTGGACAGCCATGACGAACCGATCCGCGACCTCAGTCGATTCGATAGGGAAGTAGACGAAGGAAAGCAGGGATGGAACAAACCTGGGCTGGCGATGGGTAGCGGGCGCGGGAGTCCTCGGACTGCGGCGATTCGATTCGACTCGACGGCGTGCGGAAGGAAGGAAGGATGGTGCGGGGAAAGGTTGCTTTGGTGGTGGGGAGGAAGAAGAAGAAGACGATGCCAGGTCAGGTCGGAGTCGGACCACGCTGGCTGGGCTGGCTGGTTCGTGTTCGGAACCAACCAAGCGTGCACGTATTGTATTGGGCTCACGACACGAGGCCTGGCCCGCCAGCAACCACCTGCCCCCAATCAACATTTCAGCGGATTTCTCCTTCTCCTTAAAAAAAAAGTCGGTTCTGCTCTCTTCATTTGTTTTTTTAAGACCAAGGGAAACAAAACCTCTGCCCCAACATAATACTGCAAAAAAAAAAGAACGCACATATTACACATCGCACGAGCTGCCGAATCTCGGATATCCAGGATTGACGTCACCACAACACACACTTACAAATGAATGCAAGTATATATAAAGCCTTGAGGCGATTTCACATGTCCCGGGTGCAATTAGGGAGGCGGCCCTTGTCTAGATTTCTGAATAATGTAGTAAGGATTTATACGCTCACATGATAGTCTCGCAGGGAAATGATAATTTGTACATAACAAATTATGCATACTACCAACTGATCTAGCTACTGCTCCTATTTAAATTTACAGTCTAACCATGGTACACTAGCTTAGTTCGTGAGATTGTTTTCTTCAATGCATCTTTTAGGCTTTGTACAAACACTTTAGGCCTTGTTTGATTGGTAGGATTTCTAAATGCAGGGATAGAAATAGGGATAGGAATTAGATAGGATTGCATGTGCAAAACTGAGACCATAGGAAAGTTTTCCTTTGCTGCCTTGTTCCTTGCAAAGGATTGAAAAAAAGAGCTCCAACTGGATTGTTTTTTTCCTGTGTTTGGCGTAGGATTGTCCTTGCAAAGGAAAAAATTCCTTCAGTTTTCCTTTGTTCTGTTCCTGTGAATCAAACAGTGCTACAGTAAAAAGTCCTATAGGAAAACCAATCCTACACTTTTCCTTCACCAATCCTGTGAATCAAACAAGGCCTTAACCATTATTTGCATCTTCAATTATCTAGGGAATCCTAAGGTGGTGACAATCACTACCAATACGCGTGTAACGATGATGACTACCACTAGGTGGGACTGCAGAACATCCACATATGACGGCTACAACATGTAGGTAATGAATGTATATTAAATGTATAGACGAACAGTCTATATAAATTAGGGTATATTGGTTTATCATTATTGGTTACTAGTGGCGCGCAAGTAGGAATACGCGTAGGGATGGACTAACGAGCTTCTCAGATCGTTAAGGCTTAGCTCGTTATGACTCGTGATCGTTAAGGATCGGATCGTTAAGCTCATTAAGAATAACGAGTTAAATATAGATTGGCTCGGTTTGTTATATGCTCACGAGCGCTCGCGTGCAGCTCGTTAAACTCGTTAAGAAGATGTATCAGAGTATTTAGCTAATTAAGCAAGCTATCAAGCAAGCATCAGGAGCAAAAGATTTTGGACATAGATATTCTTACAAAAATATGGTGACATACATTTGTCAGACACTTACAGTGTGCAAAAATACTGAACAGATGCAGATTTACACCCTACTGGCATGTTGATAACGAGCTTTAACGAGTAGCTCGTGAAACTCGTTAGTTTGATGGTTTAGCTCATTAGTGGTAACGAGCTAAAATTGCTACTCAACTCGGTTCATTAAGAAAACGAGCCGAGATCAAACGAGTCGAGTTACCAAGCGCTCATTGAGCTTACCGAATCTCGAGCTTTATGTCCAGCTCTAATACGCGTCGCTAGTGTCCATCACAATTTCATTTTGTCCAGAAAATCTTACTAGCACATGATGGCTCACCACTAGTAGTTACAAGTGGCGTGTTGCGGGCATGCCGCTAGTAACACTTGTCAGCGGCGTCATACTAGCGACGTGCCCAATACAGGCCACGAGTAGCAAAGACGACACAATAATTGTCGGCAATTTTCTACTAGTGATGACTAAGGGATGTGGATGATGTAATTTTGTTAGATGCATGAGAGACTGAATTATGTAATTTTGAAGACATAATAATTATCCTCTTGACCAGATCAAATGCACAATTTGTAGTACAGGCTAGTTCAAATTACAATCCTTGTCGTAAAATACTAGCGTTAGATTGCATATAGGATTGGGAAGACGCTAGGCCAAGTGACGCACGCTATTTTTGTTCTTACTCCGACCAGTGCAGGGCATGCTAATTTTTATCAGGCGCATGTCGTTCTTCACCTACACGGAGAGATATAGAGAGAGAGAAAGCAGTTGGCTGTCAATGACAGGTAGGACAAGACAATTTGTTCTACTCTTTTTTGAAGGAAAGTTTATTTAACTCAATTATTCTATTTTTAACCTGCGCTCTCCATCCTGGTTATCCGTGCACAATTCAAAATTATGTAGTCATAACCCCACTCTTAGGCACATTAGTATTAGTGGCTGGTTGGCTCTCCCGTCAATGTGTGCAATATTTCAGTCACAATCAGCTATCACCCAAATATATGAAAATTTTGTCGAGAGAACTGGGACGGAGAGAGTAGCTAGCTAACTTGGTTACCGCTGACCTCATCAAAAGGCAGATAATGGATGACGCACGGGGTGGGTTAATTCAAACCAAACAATAATAACTAGTTCCCATCTATGGTTCGATGAATCAGGCTATACTTAGTAGAGCAGCATTTTGCTTTAGTTTCGGTTTGTGTCAAGTAGTATCCGTTTTTTTAATCTGCCTCAGCACCCAGTTTCGATAGTCACAGTTGACCAATCGGCTAGCTAGTGTTCAACCTCGGCACACAGTTTCGAGAATCACAGGTGCATTATTTTCACAGTGAGATTTGGTTGACCTGACAAAGCAATCCAGCAGAATGATAAACATAGTATGTGTCAGCCGGCAGACCTGGGAATATTCAACCCGTACGTCGATCACGATTTCTAATATGAAACGTATCCGAGGCGATACATGCATTACAATTTCATATAAGTAAACCTGCCACAAATCAAACTTCAACTTACTTATCTTTCGGAGATGAACTATCAGAACACATAACGATGCAACAAGTACATTTTAGTACCAAAAAAGGGAAAATGAGAGAATAAGGGGATGAAAAATCATCCATAAAATTCCTTTTGGTTTTCGAATTATTCATGTCTAATAATAATTCCGGTAGATAGATAGATATACAATATGCCGTTAGGCATATATTTTCCTAGTTTTTTTTCGCGGGTATGCCGCATATTTTCCTAGTTTACATTACACAGACGAAGAAACGGAGTAGGAGGCTTGTGTCCTCCTCGGCTCCTCCCTCCTGGCGAACCAACGCGCCATCCAGTAGGCAATGCACACCCACCACCTCTCCTCGTCCTTCCTCGCTGGTGACCTCACCGCCATCAGAAGCCGCACGATCAACACCTGCATGCATGGGAAGTTGCTATGAGCAACGACAATCATAAACACGCCCACTGACTCATTTTGGCACTCGACAACGCTGAACAGCAGCCACATGGACAAGATCAATCGTCTGTAGTATCTATAACCATCTCTAGGATCTTGCTATTTCCCTTTCTTCGATAAGATAAAAATCCTGAATGGACCATCATTGAGTTTTGCCCCCAACAATTTTTCGGCCCAGTCAGCCGGGGCACAGACAGGAAAATTATTTAAGGGGTGCACCAAATTGTTAGGGAGGACCTAGATAATAAAATACATAATTTTAAAAAGGTTTTAGCACAAAAAAGAAGAGGGGGGGGGGGGGGGGGGGGGGGGGGGGGGGTTAAGGGGGCCTCGGTCAAACTAAAGTATAAAATTCTTCAATATTGGCACCCATAGATGCAGTGCTATATAATATAAGATTCTAATATTATTTATACAACATAATGATCCAACAATATAATTTTGGGAAGAAAATACAACATTCACCATTAATTTCACGATTACTATAGCAGTTCATGTGTTTAAATGTTTTTCCCCACATACTACGTAACATTGTGCAACAAAAAGAACTTTATGTAGATTCTGATTTGTCAAACGTCCCTTGAAATATTGAGTTTGGGAGAGCTTAACTAGAATTAAATGGACACAATGTATACATTTAGTTCAGCATCTAATTGATGTTAATATATCTACGAACTTGATGTCTTTGTTTGGAGGTTAACTACATTTTTTCATGGTAAAATCTATGTCTATTGACTTAACGAATGGTCATATTAGGCTTCTCTGTAAATATGTTTAAAGGTTAAAGGTATCACTAAGAAATAGAATTTTTCTGTGGTTGCTTCACCTTAAAGTGTGGTTAACAAAATATAATTTGGCTATGGGGAACTGGTAGGGCGATAAAGATGTTGCTTTTGTGGCAAAGAGGAATCAATCACCATGTTTTTATTGCTTGTCCTTTATCTAGACTGGTTTGGCGTATCATTCATATGACCTTTAATATATCTTCTCTAAAATAGTATTACGGATTTGTTCAGGAATTGGTTGAATGGAATTGATAAGAAACTTAAAGTTCAAACCCGTGTGGGAGTTTGTTCTTTTCTTTGGGCTATATGAAACA
Source organism: Poa pratensis (assembly GCA_947311845.1). Taxonomy (NCBI): domain Eukaryota; kingdom Viridiplantae; phylum Streptophyta; class Magnoliopsida; order Poales; family Poaceae; genus Poa; species Poa pratensis. The sequence continues at coordinate 51,744,617 of CAMZMU010000038.1, forward strand.
CGCGCAATGACTTTGTTTTTAATAAAACAAGAACACATTCTTGTTTCCATGTTGTCCCTTGGGTGACCCACTGGATCAGCTGTACTTGGTCCTTTATCATTTTACTGGATCAGTGGTCGGACATGGACTCTGGAGCTGGAACAAGATTTATTCAATCGGTTTTGTTGGCAGCTTGATAGCGGGATAACATGCTGATCTATAGGTGCGACATGTTATGAACCTTTATTTAGATGGTTGATATGACTATTTTTTTATCCTTGGATGTACTTTGCATAATTTTTTAAATAATGAAATAAATCGGCTAATATGCATTGATCGATGTAGAGGCCGGAGTTTTTTCCTGTTCAGAAAAAAACTCTATAATAATGAGAAAAACATAAAACATGAATGAGCATTAATATATTCTTTCATGAAGATGTACATGTGCAGCAAAGTATGACGTTTAACTTCTAGCCTATTAGACTTACCTCAATGACTAAACGATATTTCTTCTTTTTTATGTTGTGGTTTGTTCTTTCATAAGTCAGACTTTTCTATCTTTGACCAAGATATTTGATGATGGATTCCCATATTTCGTGACTTTGTATAATTACGCAAACCCTCTTAACATCTATAATATTACATATAAACAAAATGTGAAAATGTATTTCAGGATGGACTTCAATGTTTCGTGAATTTGTATAATTACGGAAATGTCATCATGCTCTAGTTAAGATATAATAACAACATCTATAATATTTCATATAAACAAAATGTGAAAATGTATTTGAGGTTGGACTTCAATGTTTCGTGACTTTGTATAATTACGGAAATTATTATTTTCCTATTGTAAAAATGGAAGAGCTCGACAACGCACGTCATCATGCTCTAGTTAAGATATAATAACACCTATATGTTTGATCATGTCAAATGGACAACTAGGTTAGGTTGTACTGGCTAGTACTTGTAATTTCAATCTTCTTAGAAAATGGGTTATGATTAGATTGCATGAGATTTTGTAGGAGCTAGACAAGGTGATTCACGCTATTATGTTTCCCTCCCTGACTTGTCTGTCTGCGATTCGTCATACTATGACGAACTGGTGGTAGGCTGTTGTTTTGTATATTAGGCGCACGTCAACGTTCTCGTATCTAGATATAGAGAGCAGTTGGGTGTGCTAGCTCTTGTTAGCAGACGACAGGTATGCCAAGCTAATTAATCTAGCTCAATTATTCCATTTCAACCTAGCTAATAGCTAGGTTATCGCTGACCTCATCATCAAGAAACAGACGATGGATGACACACTAGGTCGGTTAATTCAAAGCAAAATAATAACTAGGCCATCTTTTGTTTGATGGATCAGGCTATATAGTTAGTAGTAGAGCAGCCTTTTTCTTTGCTTTTTGTTTGTCTCGAGTAGTATCCAAATTTATTTTCATCTGCTGACGTCTTGTTTAATTAGCCGGTGTTCAACTTCAGATTTCACGGTGGTTTGGTTGACCTGATCCTGGATAGATATATGTGGGCGGCCGGCAGGGCAAGCCAGGATATATTCGATTCGTTCGACCAGATCAAGATATATAATATGAAATTGAGTGATACATGTATTGTTATCCATATAAGTAACCAGCTGCCACTAATCAAACTTCGACTTCGCTGTTATGTATACTAGAGTATTCCAATTATTGTCAAGCAAGTTGGCTTTGCTTGATCATCCTACATACACTCAATTATTTCTAGCTAGTATGATAGTCTACTCTGTACCATTTGTGTTCTACCTGTGTGCGCACTTAAATATGTGTACTATCAACTATTGTGTTGCATCAACTATTTGTATATACTACTCTAGCAGCCTAGAACATGCATGCATTGGAACTTCCAAGTTCGTTCGACCATACATATCATGGTTGCAAGGTGCTATGTAACATGCTGTTTGCAATCGATTTACTTATTTATTAGTACTAACATAAATATACCCATACAAGTTGAAGTCGTCCCACATAGACAGTTCTTGGATCAAATAGTTTTGCTTCCGATTACCCTGTGCACGATCCTGGTCGATTACCAAAGAGTTGCTATCTGCTCCGGTTTTTGTGTTTTATGAAAATTTGTTATATTAAGAGTGAATTTTACTTTTTATCCCATTGTTGTGCATTTGTGATACTTCCTACTACATTTAGTGAAATAAAATCATAAAATACACCATATAAAAAAATCTTGACCATGGTACCGGCATTCTTCAATTAGAATAGACTGGCATGTTATGTCGATGTGGTGCGACAAAATCTATAAATATTGAAAGCTGTCATCTATGATCATGTCCAGACTTTTTTTCGCCATATGCTCGATTCCTTTTCATTATCCTTTACAGGCCTCTTTCATCACCTCACTTGCGCAACATAATTTTTTTTATCTTCAATAGGAAAAACATGCATTAAAAAGTTTCCATGGGTTTCTAAAATGGGATATCTAGATGATTTTCACTAGAATGGGTAATTAGTGTCACAAATGTATAACTAGAAGACAAAAGGTGGAATTCACTCAAAATTATGCCATTAAAACTGTATTCAAATACAAATTTAATATTATAGTTTTCGTAATATTCGGTTGGTTAAATGGGTGGTCAAACTTAGACCCCAAAAGACGCACACGCCATCTAAACTGGGAGTAATAGTGTAACACATAAAAATTTAGTACATTTTGGTACCAGCAACGAGAAATGTAGAGATGGAATATCTGTTTAATTAAACTAGCAAATTGCCCGTGCGTTGCAACGGGGGCATCAACATTCTAGTAGCTTAATTTGTGATTGTGCGTCCATATGGAAACATTCGTGTCGCTAAAATTTTGGTGAGCTTCCAATCACCATGATTTAATATGTAGGTAGGAAGCACGAAGAAGCGAAAGGAAATACTTTCTTTCACAAGCATGAAATTTTGCAAAATATCGTGGGTGCAGTGCAATCACCATGATTAAATATGATTTGAGGGAAGTGGATGTTGTCACAGAACGAATATTGGGTACATTGATCAATATTGGGTACAAGTCATCTTCCTCCGGTTCTCTGTCCTCCCCTCTACAATGCTTTTCGTTTCCGTTCATCCTCTGTTTCCTTTCTCAAGGCGCTTGTACATACTGAGTGTTGGAAGACCTAACAGATTAGCATAAGAATTGTGCATTTCGATCCTAGAGTACGGTCAGATTAGTACATGATATCGTCAATCACAGAATCCCAAAGACATGGCAGGCTACTCCACCTTCAGCATTGTTGTGTACAAGGTATAGCTCTCAACCTCTACAGATAATCAGAGCCAATGACCTTCGGAAGGTTAGCATAGTACATTCGCCTTTCTTGGACATAGCTCTTGCCTACGGATTAGGGTACAATACATTAGTTTTGGAGATTATGTGATTAAATTTGAATAGCACTGAATATCCTATTACAAAGGCCAAGAGAGAGGTCATGATCTGGGATAGGCTTCATCATAATAGCAAACACATGAATGACTTGACACAAGTACAACACCCAGCATGAAAATAATATCTTCCACTGTGCAATTTGTATTCTCGTGTATGTAACACACCAAATGGCTACCTCAGGAATGACTGGTCACATAAGAAGTTTTTACTACATTTCCCAAAGTGGTTCCTTTGTTGGCATTACCATACTTTGACACCAAGATTTCTCCTTGATGTGTTCGTATCATAAAAATTCAATATCCAATGAAATGTAAATGCCAAATATTAAAACAAAAGCTCAGAAGATGATGACTAATGAAGAAACATACGTACAGGAAATCACATAAGTGAGGTATGGTAACTGTCATGAAAACATGTTTACTGCATAATCATGATTAAGCTCCAAATACAAATCTTAAATTGAGCAGATAGGTTGTAATGCCAAAAGTAACTCAACCAAGCATGGTGAAGTAAGTATCAACAATATTACTGAATTTTTGGAAGTTGCATACCATAAATAGGAGGGGGCAGGCTGTGAGCACTCACCTTAGTATCAGTTTGCTGTTATTTTTTACTTATTCAATAGTATCATTGTATTTGTCATTCAACTGGTCAAAGTAAAGAGCTAGAGCCTCCTTGTCACTTCCCAAGTCTCAAGGACATTTGCAAGCATGAAAGTCTTGACAAGCCTGGGCGTGACAAAAAGAGACAAACATATGAATGCATGCATTCGAGGGGCATTAAGCAGAGCACTGCACCTTCAGAAGAACAAAAGAATGAGAAACATAAACAATTATGAATATGAATACATGACTACAACCGTGGAAAACTGTGTCTGTATGTGATCTTTCTTACTATACATTATAGCACTTATGTTGAATTTACAAGTTTCCATGTGACTACCAGAGCTGATATTAATATATGAATACAGGACTACACATCAGACAAGTCTCTTCTCAAAGTTATTCACCTAACAGCCGACATGTGAATTAACTATCAACCTTGTAATGCTTTTGGAGACAGGTCTCAATGATTGTACTATACAGGAATGCATAACTTTTGAAGGAATTTCATATTGGACAGAACATGGTTTATACTCATGGAGAACATAATACAAGAACTAATAACCTGCCTTCAATAGAAAATCGTGGAAACTGTAAATTAGAACAACTTTTGGTCTTGACAATAAACTGTAAATTAGAACAAGACATTGAAGGAGCTTCCGACTTACCATTCTCTAATGAAGGAACACGCACACCGTTAAGATCCTTTTCCTTGACAAAGTTCTGAAATTCGATTAAGCAAGGAAATTAAGAACGAAAATTAGAACAAACCGGACAGCAGGAGGGGCCAAACAAAGAACAAACCAAACAAATTAGCAGTTTAGCACCAAGAAAGAAATTAGGGAGAGGACAGCCTCAAACCAATCCAGTGAACGAATTAGACATTGATCGAGGATATGCTTGCAGGCTGGAGGCGTGCTGACGGCGGTTGAGTTGGACACGCGCGAGGATTCACGGCTGAATTAGTAACGTGCACTCCAATAAGCATCGATCGGTACATTTCAGAGATTTCTAAATCAAGACCAAAAATGATAAATGGCAAGAAATCTGGCCATTTTTTATGGGCTATACAAGTGAATTGTTGTATCGTTTTGTACACTGGATCACTGATGATAACTGATTAGTACCTAACGTGACTATATATAAAAAATCGTGGGATACACAGCTGAATTTTCATAGTTATTCTGCAGCATACTCGAGCTGTTTTTTCCCAGCCGACATCCACGAACGTTCAGATGCTTAACCATAGCTCCTGATATCAGCCCAGCTGAGCTTCTCCCGGGCTTTATATAGATCGAAAACAGTCTCCGAAGCCAGCAGATTGTTTTGCTGGTTCAGATCAACCTAGCACCCAGGAAGAGATGGAGGACAGCTCGGACAGGGACCAGAACGCAGAGTGAACGATATCGTCCAGGGCAGTCGCGCCGTAGTCCGACAGGAACTCCAGCGGCCCAATTCTCATGGCGACCACCGACCCGAGTGATCCGGGAATGAGAGAGGAGAGGCTAGGCGGGACAGGGGGATAGCTTAGCTGATGACTGGTCGGAGGAGGCATGCAGCTCTGACGACCGTCCCCTCCTTCAACAACCAGCTTCTTCAACGGCGGCGACGACAGATCGAAGATGCGTGGTGTGGCCTGCCCCTCGACCGTCTCGGCGGCGGCGAAGAACGCATGCGCTCACTGCGGCGCGGGGAGGAGTGGCGGGGGAGCCGTGGCATGGCTGAGAGGGGAGCGGAATTAAGATCGAGGCTGCCTCTTCGGGCATGATCGAGAGGAGGCGGCGGCGGGGAACCGTAGCATGCTCGCTCAGAAATTAAGATCGAGCCTGCCTCTTCCGGTAGGATCGAGAACTCTTCCGTGGACTAGTGGTAGCCGTGCATATGCGCATAAGGGTCAGGTCTCGGGTTCGAGTCCTCACTTCTACCTTAATGACAAAGCCGGGGTGGAGTTCCCCCTCCGGTCTTGTTATTTTTTCTCTTCCGGTAGGATCGCGTATGAGGGCGGTTTCAGAGTTTTGGAGCCGCGGGGATTGCGCCGGAGGAGCGGTTTTGATGCGTGTTTTTCTCGATGCGTTAGGAAGGGGCGCGACGAAGGATGGGCGAAGTGCGGAACCGTCAAAGTTGGACGAAAGCGACGACGAAGTGCTGCTGGGCAGACTAAGGAACAAAATTTTCTTTTTAGATAGTAGAGATTTCGTGTATCGTTTCAGATTAATTTGTGTAGCTAATGATTCCGGTAGATACATACAATGACTGGAGTATTTTTCTAGTTTACAGTCTACAGACGCGAAGAGGAGTCGGAGCCTCGGAGGAGGGTCGGACGTGGACGTGACCGGCGGTCTCCTCCTCCTCCCTCCTGGCAAACCACCGCGCCGTCCGCCGGGCGATGGGCGCCCACCGTCTCTCCTCCTCCGTCCTCGCCGCCGGCCTCGCCACCCTCGGAAGCCTCACGATCTCCGACATGCACCGCGCCCCGGACCCTCTTATCGACGCCGACGAAGAAGAAGCCTCCTTGCTGGTGCTCACCAGCAGCCGCGTCTTCTCCACCGTTCGGTCATCTTGCTTCGTCGGAGGGTGCTGCTGCTGCTCCTCCTCTTGTTTCGTCGGAACGAAAACAATGCCGTCGGGGTCGTCGTCGAATCGGCCGCTGGAGAAGGAGCGCAGCATCTCGGTGTCGAGCGCGAGGAGGTCCGCGGAGTTGAGGTCGCTCCACCGGCTCTTGAACACCGCGTCCGACACGACGATGCGGTGCCGGTGTTTGTCCAACGGATCGCTGTCACCGCCAACACCGACGCCGAAGCGCGACGACGGCATGCGCTCGACGAAGATGCCCGCCATGAGGTCACGGCCTGACCCTCCTAACGATGGCACCCCAGCAGCAGCAGCAGCAGCAGGGACGTCGTCGGCGGTGGCCCCGAAGACGAAGCGCGCGCTGGCGGCGGCGTACTTGAGGCCGAGGTCGGCGTCGTCGGCGTGGACGCGGGCGCGGCAGAGCGGGCAGCTGTCGCTGGAGGCGAGCCAGCGGTCGACGCAGTCGAGGTGGAAGGCGTGGCGGCAGCTCGGGAGGAGGCGGAGCAGGTCGGCGTCGTCGAACCGGGCAAGGCACACCGCGCACTCCAGCCCCTGCCGGGCGCCCCGGAGCGCCGCGAACCGGAAGAAGGGCAGCGACTCAATCACCGCCTTGCCCACGCCGGTGGATTCTTGGACGTCGGCGGGGGTGCCGGTAGCCATGCGGCCGGGGCTGTTGGTGGTGGGCAGCAGAGGCGGCAAGGAGGCGTTGTGGCAGAACTTGGCGTACATGAGGAGGAGAAAGGTGAGGGAGAAGATCATGGTGAAGATGCCCACCACGATGGCCACGCTCGGACGGAACGAAACCTTGATGCCAACCCCGGCCGGCGCCTCGTCGGCAGGACCGCCCGTGGCCGCCGGCTGTGCCTGCGCCGTGGCGGCCCACCAGAACAGAAGCAGCATGAGCAGGACGATTTTCGCCATGGAGTGATCGGGGAGCTAGCAAAGAATTGATCAGCGTGGTCTGGAAGCAGTGATGTGGAAGAAAAAGAGAAAGGAAGGATGTGGTGACGGCGCCATGAAATGAACCTGAGCAGCAGAGAAGACGATCGACGCTACAACTTACAAGTAAACAAACTAGGGGGATATCGCGAGTGGGGTTTGGTTTCGTCTCATGTCTTGTTCCTGCCTGCCCTGTTGTCTCCAGCATATGTTTACTTACATCATCATTGACATTGCCATGCGACTTGCTTCCTTGCTATAGGTTAGGTGGTGGGTCCCATCCATCGGAGCATGACATGCCTCTTACTACTTTCTTACATCAACATTGACGACATTGCCATTTGACTTACTAAAATCACATGAGAGTTAAGCAAGAGTTCTTCTCTAGATGAAATAGGTCGTAGCCCCGCTAAATATAGCAACCAACCGATACAACCGACAATCACGAAATGCTGGAGCGGCAGCAGACAAACACCCAAAGATAAGAAAAGAGAAATAAAATGGAGACATAGGAGGATTGACTAAGACGGTGACCCGCACTCGATGCACCCTCTCCGAAAAAGTACCACCACGTTCCTAGCTAGAACCAATCGACAAGTACCAAGCAACACCTTCAAGAAGGAAAGCCATGTTGCTGCCCGGACCATAACAGGTCCTAGGGTTTCCCCCGGCACAGAGAAGCGGACAAAGGGTAGCCACGACGCCCTTCAAGAAGGATATGCCACCCGGAGGCGGCACCGCGTCGGTGTCAGACAAACCGACAAGGATTTCCCCCGAAAAACCCCATCGACAACCCGGGCGATCGTAGCACAAGAGCCCGCGAGGACGATCCTCGACACCAGCAGACTAGCCGCCCACCACCATGCGCCACCGAGTCCGAAGCCACCGTCGTCGTCTCACCGAAGTAGCCGTCAAGCTGTCTGCAAGACAGAGGTGAGGAGTGAGAACCGGGCTCAGTAGTACCGCGACCGAGCGGGAGGGAACAACCTCCACCGCCAAAGACGGTAGTCGACCGACGGGGCAGCAAAGCACACCAGTCTCTGTCAGGTCCGGCCGAACCCAGCGGGTCCGTAAAGCCCCCACGGGGGCATACCAGTCCTAATAGAGTCCGCCGGTCCCGAAATGGGCCCGTGAAGCTCGCCGCCACGCTGCAACGAGGTCGGCCGCCGTTGCCGCTGCACCTGCATCTTCCACCTCTCCTTCATCTGCAAAACGCGTCGCATGTCAAGCCGGCCCGCCTAACCAAGATAGGGCCGACGGGCCCAGATCTGGGCTGCATGGGCCAGCCAGCCGACGCCGCTGGACGCCGCCATCCGCTGCATTGCGCCGCCCCGCTGCAAGCTCGTGGCGCCGCCGTCCTGCTACCCCCGGCCGGAGCCGAGCCGCCGCCGCCCGAAGTACACCGACGTCGAAGGATAGCCGCCCCGCGAGGCATCCAGCACGTGCGGGAATAGGAAAGCCGCCGCCGCCGGCCACGCCCGAGCAGAGCTCGGTGATAACGTGAAAGTCACACATTCGTTGGGAACCCCAAGAGGAAGGTATGATGAGTGCAGCAGCAAGTTTTCCCTCAGTATGAAACCGAGGTTATCGAACCAGTAGGAGATGAAGACACTTCTGAAGGTGTCAACGGCGCCAGAAAAAGTGGTGATGGAGGGAGTGCTTCCTCTTCCTGACAATGGTGCCAGAAAAAGTGCTGGTGTGTAGGGGAGGTCCGGCGGTTGACTTGGAACCTGCACACAACACAACCAAAATACTTTGCCCCAACTTAACAGTGAGGTTGTCAATCTCATTGGCTTGCTGAAAATAAAGGATTAGACGTATAGTGTGGAAAATGATATTTGTTTGCAGAGAATGAAAGAAAACAATGATTGAGGTAGGTTGTATTATCATATGTAAAAGAATGGACCAAGGTCCACAGTTCACTAGTGGTGTCTCTCCATAAAGATAACTAACATGTTGGGTAAACAAATTACAGCTGGGCAATTGACAATATTGAAAGTGCATAATAATAATGCATGTGCAAGTAGTGTCTACTATGAGATTTAATTGGGCATTACAACATGGTACACAGACCGCTATCCAGCATGCATCTGTGCCTAAATAGTCCACCTTCAGGTTAACATCCATACCCCTTTCAGTATTGAGTTGCAAGCAACAGACTATTGCATTAAGTAAAGTGCATAATGTAAGCAACACAATTATCCTTAGACAAAGTATCGCTGTTTTACCCCTAGTGGCAACAGCACATCCACAACCTTAGAACTTTCTATCACTGTCCCAATTAAATGGAGGCATGAACCCATTATCTAGCATAAATACTCCCTCTTGAGTCACAAGCATCAACTTGGCCAGAGTATCAACAAGCAACGGAGAGCATGCAAGATCATAAATAACATAGACATGATAATTCAATATTCAACTTGACATGGTATCAATATTCATCGGATCCAGCAATACAACATGTAGCATTACAATAAGATGATCTTGATCATAATAGGCAGCTCACAAGATCTAAACATGATGGCACAAGAGGAGAAGACAACCATCTAGCTACTGCTATGGACCCATAGTCCAAGGATGAACTACTCACACATCTCTCGGAGGCAGGCATGGCGATGTTGAGCCCTTTGGTGATGATTCCCCTCTCCGGCAGGGTGCCAGGAAGAGTTTCAGAACCCTCCCGAGTTAGGGTTGACGGCGGCGGCTCTGAAACTTTTTGTGGAATATGACTCGGGTGTTTAGGGTTTTCCCGAATAGATGTATTTATAGGCGAAGGGGCGACGTCGGTGGAGACCCGAGGGGCCCACACCATGTCACGGCGCGGCAGAGGGGGGGCGCCGCCACGTGGTGTGGCCGCCTCCTCGGTCCCCTTCGTGTCTCCTTCGGACTCCGTGTACGTGACAGAAAAATAGGGACTGGGCTTTTGTTTCGTCCAATTCCGAGAATATTTCCAGAACAACTTTTCTGAAACACAAAAACAGCAGAAAACAGGAACTGACACTGTGGCATCTTGTTAATAGGTTAGTTCCAGAAAATGCATAAAAATGATATAAAGTGTACATAAAACATGTAGCAATTGATATAATATAAGCATGGAACATCAGAAATTATAGATACGTTGGAGACGTATCACTCGGCGGCGCACGCTGGCGCGGCGGTAGGGGAGAGGTATGGAGGACGGCCGAGAGCCGAGAGCTTGGGAGCCGCGCCGGCCACCGCGGGGGCGGCGCGGACTCGGCGAGGGAGGAGAGGAGGAGGTGCGACCGGGGAGAGGCGGCGCAGGCGCGCTAGCAAGAGTTCTTCTCTAGACTAGAGGATCCCTCAAATAGGAAAATGACCATTGATGGACATAACACTAGGTTCTCCAAGGACACTTGGTTCCGAGACTAGAGTGACTCATGCCACAACATTACTGTAGAATAATAATAAGGAACGTGGTAACAATGATGATCACAATATGGTAGATAAGTACTAAATGTTCTCGCAAGTGTCACTAATCTAGTAATTATTGATGATATTTTTGCCGAAACATGTTAAAATGTGATATCTAGTTTCAAGATATCTTCACGACTAAGGGAACTATGAAAATGAATCGTCGGGTATACGGTTCGTGAAATAAAAATTTCTCAACTTCAAAAACTTTAGCGCAAACAAATATAGTTTTATGTTTCGCGTAGCGGTTATCCGATAGGTTTTCTACGGAGAGAGCACATGCAGAAAATCTACTCCTCCATACTTGCATAATCATATTAATTGCTAAAATTAATATTAAACAATTTATCTTCTAAAAGGATAATCCAGTTAGCAACTTGTTTACACCTTTGAGTTCGCCTTGTTTAGGGCTTCAAATTAAATCCCACTTTGCTACATTTTGGAGATTTTTTTAAATTGTCATATTACATGACTCATATGTTCCTGCTAGATTAAAAATAATTAAAAAGTAGTACATTTCAAGAAGTTCTGACAAAAATTGAGACAAACATATCAAGGGTTCAAACACATACACAGTTTCATCCTAAAATGGCATATATGTTGCTTTGTGCAAAAAAAAAAATCAGTGCTCTAAAAAATATAGTTTAAAAATTCATTTATTTGTGTTTCCACATAGAGCATAAAAGTTTTGTTTCATCACGAAACTTTGCATGAATGTAGAAAACTGGGATGTGTTTGTCTCCAATTTTTCTAAAATTTATTTAGATGTTTTAATATTTTTAATCAAGCATAAGCATATGAAGTTGAGTGCCAAAGTGAATTTTCATGTAACTATTACATAATATTTTACATATATTTATTTTTTATCATTCTATGCAGAGTTAGAGAGTGGATATTCAAGTGTTTACGAGACTAAATGATGACATCATGCCACAAAATTACTTAGAATGACATTTAGGAACGTGGCAACAACGTGATCACAATCTGGTAGATAAGTATTACATAATCTCGCAAGCAGTTGTCAATAATCTAGTAATTGTGAACTTTTTTTGGCAAAACATGTTAAAATGTGATATGTAGTTTCTACGACTCAAACAATGTTGAAAACGGACCGCCGCGTAAAATGTTGTCAAGTTCAAAAACAAATATAAATTTAGATGATGTTATTGTTTCCATGCATAGGAAGGAGTAGTAAATTGTGTGGCGCGCTACTCTAGGTGAGAAACAATCGAATTTCTTTGTACAAAGAATTGGGGGCGGGGGAGCTTAATATAGGTGAAGGAGAGAGTTATTTTGGTCCTGAAAGAGCTCGTGGCCACTCCAAGAAAAGCAGGTGACAATGGACCTCACGTCCTACCATGCATCTTCATAGCACTAAAATGGAGCCCTCACAAGGACAAGGAAGGGGCATGGTCATGCATGTCGCCGAAAGACCAAACAAATGAGGTTAATGAGTTACGCACGACGTGGACCGTCGTCGGAAATGCACGGCCCTTATGTCGCCGTCGCGGTGTTGCTCCTCCTCGTCGCCGTCCTCCCCGGCCGTGACGCATTTGACGAGATCATCGGCGTGGAGGTGCTAGAGGAGGGCAGCAGCAGCCACTTCCGGATGACCCCGCCGGTGGTGCCGGAGTCCCCCGAGGAGCGGCGCGAGCACTACGGCGTCATGGAGGCCAAGGACCAGGCCCGGCATCGGCATATGGCCGAGGGCACCAGGAGGAGGCAGCTGGAGCCGTACGTGCCACAAGAAGAACTCAAGCCGCCGCCGAAGCTGATGTCGGGGTCGGTGTCAGACATGACGGAGCTGATGTCGAGCACGTCCATGTTCGAGCTACCCATGCGCAGCGCCCTCACCGTCCTGGACGTCGGCATGTACCTCGTCACGGTGCAATTCGGCACGCCGGCGCTGCCATATAGCATGGCCCTCGACACCGCCAACGACGTGACCTGGCTCAACTGCCGCCTCCGCGGTCACCATCGCCACAGGGGCCGTCCGCCCAATCCGACTACTACCACCAAGACCATGTCCTTGGACGCTTCGGACCCCATCGACGTCGCGCCGGCGACGACAGAGAAGGCCAAGTTCGTGAAGAACTGGTACCGTCCGGCGAGGTCGTCGTCGTGGCGGCGGTACCGGTGCTCGCAGGCGGACAGCTGCGGCTTGTTCCCGCGCGTCAGGTGCAGGACGAACCACCGCAACGAGTCGTGCACCTACGACACGTACACACAAGACGGCACGGTCACCCGAGGCATCTACGGCAGCGAAACGGCCACCGTGGCGGTGACCGGCGGGCGGATGGCGAGGCTACCGGGGCTGGTGCTGGGCTGCGCCACTTACGAGGCCGGTGGGGCCGTTGCCATGCACGACGGCGTGCTCACCCTGGGCAACCAGGACGTGTCATTCGGCGTCGTCGCCGCCAAGCACTTCGAGGGCCGCTTCTCCTTCTGCCTCCTCCCGACGCGCAGCTCCGGCAACGCCTCAAGCTACCTCACATTCGGCCCCAACCCGGTCATGGCCACCGGCGCCTGCGAGACAGGGCTCCTCTACAACCCACTCATCCCGGCCTTCGGGATACATGTCACCGGCTTATTCGTCAACGGAGAGCGCCTCGACATCCCGCCCGAGGTCTGGGACCATGACATCATAGGTGGCGGCCTCAACCTCGACACCGGCACGTCCCTCACGGGGCTCGTCGAGCCGGCATATGGCGAGGTCACTAGGGCGATCACCAGACACCTGGACCACCTCGGCAAGTTGAAAATAAAAGGCTTCGAGCACTGTTACAAGTGGACCTTCACCGGCGACGGCGTCGACCCGGCCAACAACGTGACCATACCCAAATTCGTGATCGAGTTCGATGGCGGCGGGAGGCTGGATACTGGCGCCAAGGGGGTGGTCGTGCCAGAGGTGGTGCCCGGGGTGGTTTGCCTGGCATTCCGGCGAATGGAGTTAGGGCCCTCCATCTTGGGCAACGTCCAGATGCAGGAGCACATCTGGGAGATTGATCACATGAGTCAGGCCTTGAGGTTCAAGAAGGATGACTGCATCAACCATAACCTCCCTCCTCCATCTTCTCCCGCTACTAACAAAAATTAATCCATTCATCCGTATCTACAACACCATGTTAGCCTTAGTTTGCATTTGCTTCTATGGTTTCTCCATCTCAACTGTAAACACATATATCGTCTTCCTGATCTGACTTTATCAAGGATTAGTAAATATGCCCGTGCGTTGATAGGCTAAAACAAAACTAGACCTAGATATTATGTGGCCTCTTAACTTTGCACAATAAATGTCAAAAGAGTCAAGAAGATGAATCGGCAAGACAAGAAAAACAAGCAACCAAAACTCTCCTCTTGGGCGGCTCGCGCGGGCCGCTTCACATGGCCACAAACCCTAGAAAAAAGGGTCGGCGGCGCGCCTCTCTACGACAGCAGTTCCGGTGGTGGTGGCGGCGCTCGGAGAAAGAGGGAAGATGTGGCGGCATCCGGCCGGGCCCGTGATGGGTCGCGTGGGCTGCCCATGCTCTTCCTCGAGGAGGCCGCTCAATCTCGGCTCAAGTTGCCGACGTGGCGGCGGTGCTACGAGAAGATGGTTGCGTGGAGGTCTCCGGGAGCCCAATAGGGCGCGGTGGCCATGGCTTGGCCGTTCCGAGCTAGGGAAGGGTAGGGGATAGTGCCCTTCTGCATCCGGGATAGGTCTGGTGCCACGGTAGCCATGGGGGATGACAGTGGTTGACTTGGAGACTCCTTCCTTGTCTGGCCCTCTTCAGCCGTGTGTGGAGCTAGGATGCCGGGGCTGCGGCCCTGGATGATGGGAGTCCTTTGGTTGGCGGGCGTGTCAAGGATTCAGATGATGGCTGACGACCTTGGCCAGGAGGACGGTTTCTTCACAAAATAACCCATTTTTTGCACTCAGAAAATAAAAAAATGATTTTTTTGTGCAAGGAAAATAAAAACTTTCTTCAGCAACATTGTTCGTGGTTCCAAGATGCACGTTCGTGCACAATATGGGAATATTTTAAAAAAAATTGTCATGAATGTGGCCATAACATTCGTCATTTGGCCGAAAGCCATGAATCTTCATACATGATAGCTCATTTCTGAGAACATTTTTAAGAAAATTGGCGTATTCCAAGTTTATTATCTATTATGGATACTAGGACACATGTAATGACACAACGCAAAGGTTTTCCATTTTTTTTGTTTATTTTAAATTTCGTATGACGATTTCAAAATACGGTCAAAAGGGTGGACATTACCGTTCGTAGCCAGGGGTTAAATCTTGCAAATCTTTTGTTGTATCTCTCATGAAATAGGTAATCGTGTATCTAAATATGATTTTTTTCTAAAAATCCCGATAAAACGACGAGGCACCTATAGTTCAACTTTGAGCCCCTTCCAGCTGAATCCGCAAGAATTTGTCTTTTTTATGAGATGTAGACGGAAACCGTTTGACACAACCATTTGGTAATTTGTAACAAAATGTGGTGTAGTATTTTTATAAAATGTAGCTCTCCTATTTTACGCCATATTTTCGGTAGTTTCTTCACAAAATAACCCATTTTTCGCACTCAACGTAATTTACCTAAATAAGTAAAGTAAAAAACACATACAGTTCAATTTTGAGCAAAAATTGTGCCCCAAACGTATTTATTTATGTCTACCCAAAGTTTTTTTCTGTATTAAATTATGTCGAACTGGGCCAAAACTGGCCCAGCCTCTGATCGCCTCCCGGCCTTAGGCCCGTTGGTCATGTGCAGGATCACGCCGACCGTCCGATGTCTATCCGACGGCGGTGAGCACACATTTCCAGGATATAATCAGCGCATCGCCGTTGCCAGCGAAAACCCTAGCTCTCTCTCCCCTCGAACCCTATCTCGTCTCTCCAGCCGCCGCGCCTGCCTTCGCCGCCGCTGCTCCATGCTGATCCTCGCCGGCCACCAAACTCACTACACGCCGCCGCCCTCTCCAGTCGCTCCCCAGCCCGAGGCTCTCTCTCCTTTCTCCACCAGTCGCTCCACCTTCTCTCGCGACGATCTTGTCGTCGTGGAGGCTGGGATCGTCGGGCTCGCCGCCGTGATGGATGGGGCCGCTCGATGTGGCCTCGGTGTCGACGGATCTGTTCCAGGGGTCGCCGGATCTACCCGCCTCTTATCTATTTCCCTCCTCCCTCCATACCTAACCTTTGTCTAGGTTTTTCTCTCACTATCTATATCTCTCTGCAGGCACCCTCAAACGCGAGCTTGGGCGGATGGCGGAACCCTGCACAGAGCTTGGAGCAGCGTCAGTAGGCGCAGCGTGGCCAGGGCTACTTCCGGAACGCACCGGCAGTCTGAAAGTACGTACCTAACCCCAGGTCTTTCTAAGTACCCATGTGTATTATACCAATTGGTTCAGGAGCTCTTCTTGGTTATCCATAAATGCTTCAGCATTCTGTTATGTTTTATATTCTTAATTTGTCCATCGTTATGAATAAGGGACGGTTAGATTTGGCGATTTTTTATTTATAAATATCCATTGATTTCAGCCAACAAGCTTATAGGTATCACATTTTTTATCAAAGTGCTCTTGCAACTAAGTATTGCGTAGGTCCAGGAAATGGTGGTGTTGTATAAGATAGGGCGTTGGACATACAATCTAATTAGAACATTGGATCCGATCAACTTAAGATGACAATCAACTTATTCTAGTCATAAACAAAAACGTGTGCTTGAAACAGACAATACAATAGTATGTAGCATCTTTTCATTGTTTACTGGAATTACTTTTAGGGCCCACCATTCTCTAGGTTTATGTGTATCATTATGTTTCTTCAGCTTAATCAAATAGATGCAAACTGAAAAAGATTTTATGCACTGTTTCCTTTTGCTAAGTTTGACGCACTCATTGAAAAGCTATACAATAATACTCTCCTGCTTACAATTTGATACTCTCTTTGTTTTGATTGTATATCATTGCTCTTTCTCTCTGTAACAGCTTTTTATGGATTATGTTTGGCTGGTTTTAGAACAAGAGTAAAGGGAAGCAAAAGGAGGTGAAATTGTAGTCTTGTTCAACCAGGCGCTGATGGCCCTTCACGTAGTTACCTGCGTGAAAAGTAAATGGTTAGGTTGAGACTCCAAGTGCAGAGTGTGTAGTAAGTGGAAGACGTGTTTTCCCCACGAGAGTGACTCAAGGGTTTAATATCGAACTCTCGGGGAATCAGTAGTGAAAGATTTATCTTCCTATTCTTCTTTTGGTTACCTACAAAACAAAATAAATGTTTTGGTCCTCAACCTCACCTGTGATTGTCAAGCACAAGGTGTAAGAATGATATCAAGATAATATGCAATGCAAACAAGAAATAAATATGCAATGGTGGTAAATAAATATGCAAGGATGGTGATAACAGTGATAAATGATATTTTTTGGGTTTTATATGGTGTATGCAAGATGTAAAGGTGTTTTTGTATTTTCGGATTTTTAAATGGCAGAAAATGGAAAAGTGGTAAAAGTTGTTGGAAAGGTGTTTCTTATGATTAAAAATGGACCGGGTTCATGGTTTCACAAATGTACTCTCTCTTTAATAAAGTGGTAGACAATGGAACACTAGAGTTGACATATGAGATTGCAACACAAAAGTTTAGTGACAAGTTACTAATTATATGAGCATCACGCCCTAACATAGAGACCTTTTGTTTATTAGTCTCACTTATACTCCACCGAGATGCGAACTAAATCATAACACATCAGTAATTAAGATGACTCAGAGTATAGCTTTAAGTATCATGACATGAAGTTAAAATAAGAACATGCTAGATCTAGTCACGGAGAAGTGGCATGGTCACCACAACCCCTGTAGCAAGGTATTTTTCTTTATCGCTAGTGAGGCAACAAAGTAAGGTAAACATACCCAAGTGGATCGCAGAACTATCTCTCACGTTCACCGCACTAGCCACCCCCCGTTACTCCAACTAATGCACACATCACCCCACACACGCTCTCATAAACATGCTTGATCAAAACAAGTAAATATGAACGGGGTACATAATATGCATCTATATTCATAACTGAAACAAAACATTTGCAATCTCAAACATATATTAACTAATATTAAGATCCACCACATAGGTATTACATAGATGACCGTAATCATGTTCAACAGCTCATACGGTACTAATTAGTCCTGCAAGCTCAAAGAGAGGAGAGATACATAAGTTACTTCCATAAACCCATAGTCCAGAGGTGGACTACTCCCTCTTCATCATGGAGACGGTGGAGAAGTTGTTGGAGAAGATGGAGACCACGCCGGCAGCGCCCGCCGGAGTTTTCCCCCTCCAATCTGCAGCTCCAGGTCTTTGTTTCGGTGTTTCTGTGTTTCGGCGGCGCTCCTTCCAGAGAACGTCGGGGGACTTTTTATATAGGCGTTTTTAGGTCAAGACGGAGTCGGTGGAGAAAAGATCAACGACAACGGAGCTCCGAGGCCCAAAAGGAGGGGTCCCACGCGGCCCATTGATACGTCCAAAACGTATGTACTTTCCTGAACACTTTTGCTGTTGTTTTGCCTCTGATTTGTGTGTTTTGAATACAACTAACACGGACTAACGTTGTTTTCAGCAGAGTTGCCCTGGTGTCTTGTTTTTGTGCAGAAATCCAACTTTCGGGAAAATCCCCAGAAAATATGGCAAAGCCCCTATTTTATCAGAAGACCCACGGTGCCAGAAGATGAGACAGAGGGGGCACCGAGCCGCCCTCACCACGTGGCGGCGCGGTGGGCCCTGGGCCGCGCCACCACATGGTGAGGCCGACTTGGCCACCTCCTCGTATCCCCCTCTCGACTACTTAAAGGACTTGACCTAAAAACGCCGGGGGGATCGACCATATTTCCAGAAACTCTCCAGGCGCCGCCGCCATCGAAAACCCTATTTCGGGGACCAGAAACTCCGTTCTGGCACTCCGCCGGGACGGGGAATTGGAGGAGATCATCGCCATCATCATCACCGACGCCTCTCCATCAACCATCCATGTTTCCCCCATCCATGTGTGATTAATTCCCCGTGTAGGTTGAAGGGGATGGAAGGGATTGGATGAGATCATTCATGTAATAGCAATAAGATTGTTAGGGCATGGTGCCTAGTATCCGTTGTTAGTACTTTATGTCATTGTTGCAACTTTTATGCTTAATGCTTGTCACTTAGGGCCTAAGTGCCATGATTTCAGATCTGAACATGTTATTGTATCATGAGGATAATCATTGTTTTAGATCATATCTGCAAGCTGTATACACATATTATTGTCCGGAACCCGAGGCCCCGAAGTGACAGCAATTGGGACAACCGGAGGGGATGGTTTTGATGTGAGGATCACATGTGTTCACGGAGTGTTAATGCTTTGCTGGTACTTTATTAAAAGGAGTACCTTAATTACCAGTAGTTTCCCTTGAGGCCCCGCTGCAAACGGGCTGGTAGGACAAAAGATGTTGTGCAAGTTTCTCATTGCGAGCACGTACGACTATATAGGAACACATGCCTATGGTTACTTAGTACTTGGATGCTTTATCTTATTTATCTGCAAATGCCTATGTCTTGATTATTATATGAATTATCTTATCCATGCAACGCCCGTTCATCCATCCCTATGCCTACAGTATTTTAATCCTGCTGTTTACTGCAATCACTACTGTTGTCTTTATTTACTGCTGCTATTATTTCACTACTGCTACTGCTATAAAACTGTTGCTACTGATAATCTGTGTCGAGCAAGTCTATTTCCAGGTGCAGCTGAACTGACAATTCATTGTTAAGGCTTATAAATATTCTTTCTCCCCTTGTGTCGAATCAATAAATTGGGTTTTACTTCCCTCGAAGACTGTTGCGATCCCCTATACTTGTGGGTCATCAAGACTATTTTCTGGCGCCGTTGCCGGGGAGCATAGCTCTATCTATAAGCTCACCTGAGAGTGATATTGTTCTGCAATTAATTCATCATGGGTAAACTCGTGATGAGAAGGTCCGCATACTGCCATCCACTACAAGGAAAGGTACAACTCTGAGTACCTCTGCTGCTCTTGATTCACCATCTGTGATGAGTCAACTTATTACACCACCACAAGCTACACGCACTGTTACTTCTGCTGAATCTGAAAATGCTTCTGATAATTTTGATGATGCTTCTACTGTTCTTGATGAAAGTGGTTTTTAGGTCCCTTTCTAGATGCTACAATTGCTAAATCTAAACAAATTGAAAATGCTGAAACACCTAGTGGAAGTCCCACTACCTGTTGATTCACCTGAGTTGAGGATTATACTTGTGATGATCTTGATGAAACTTATGTGGAACTTGATGATGACTTTATTGATGAATGTCATGCTACTAGTGGTGCAAGTAATATAAAAATCTTCTTGCAAAACATGCTGTTAGATATAAACTGTCTCCTGATGCTAAATTTGCCACATCTCCCATAAACATTAAAGATAAGGATTATGACTTCTCTCTTGATTTGTCACATATATCCATTGTTGAGAAAGAACCTTTTTGTGGTACTGAAAATGAAAGTGTGTAGAACACATGAATGAGCTCTCTACTTTGAGTAGTTTGTTTTCTGATGATATAAAGAAACGCAGTTACTTTGTTACTAAATTTTTTCCTTTCTCATTGAAAGATGAAGCTAAAACTTGGTATAATAATCTGTCTCCTGTTCTATTGATAGTCCTATTGGTTTGCTTAATGCTTTCTTTCAGAAATATTTTCCTGCTAGTGCTCAACATGCTGCCTTGCAGAGAATTTTTAACTTCAAACAGGTTGAAGGAGAGAAAATGCCTGAATCTTGGTCAAGGTTTTGTTCTTTAATTAGGCTCGGCCTGGACATCAATTGGCCAAAAATGAACTTCTTGATATATTTTATAATGGACTAACTGAATCTAGGACATACCTGGATAGTTGTGCTGGTTGTGTTTTCAGGAAAAGAACCCAGACGAAGCTGAGGAATTAATGGCTAAAATAAGCCAAAATCATGATGATTGGACTTACCTGAACCAACCAACACCAATACTGAAGAAGAGGGGTATGATTGAATTAAATGATGAAGGATGAGGGAAGCCAAGAAATCTCTTAAAGAGAAGGGTATTAAATCTGAAGATGTGAAGAATCTTCCTCCTATAGAAGAATTATGTAAGCCAATTCCCCATTCATCCATAATTGAGGTACACTCTCTCCAACGGTTTGATGATAGAGATATTCCCTACTCTAAACCTCCTGATCAATGCTTAGATGAGTTTGATAATTATTTGTTAAGCAAGATAACTTTAATATGAGAGTGGAAAATCATTTAAATGAGAATTCTCAAGCTATTAGTAAATTGCATGATATTGTGGAGAGAACCTCCAATGATGTTAAGTGCTTATTAAACATTTTCATATGGTTCAAACTCAAATTGATCAACTCACTAAAGTGCAAAAAGATCTGTTAGTTAATGCCTCTAGGGATAAAGAGAAACATGTTTGTGAAGTAACAACTAGAGGAGGTATTTCTACTCAGGATCCTTTATATCCTGAGGGGCATCCTAAAAGAATTGAACAAGATTCTCAACGAGTTAATGAAACTAGTGCTCCTTCTAAGAAAAAGAAGAAGAAACATAAAACTGTTGTAGAATCCTCTGAACCCTAATGATCCTAATAGTATATCTATTTCTGATGCTGAAACTGAAAGTGGTAATGAACATAACAATGATAATGATAAGAATGATGCTTCTGATAAAGAAGAAATTGAAGAGGAACCTGAAAAGCATACTAAAGGTAAAAAGTATGGTAAGGAAGACTTCATTGCTAAGAAACATGGTAATGAGAGAGAACCTTGGGTCCAAAAGCAAATGCCTTTTCCTGCTAAGAAACTCAAATCAAAGGAAGAAGAACACTATAATAAATTTTGTGATTGGATGAAACCTTTGTTCTTGCAAATTCCTTTGACTGATGCTATTAAATTGCCTCCTTATTCAAAGTATATGAAAGATATTGTTTCTAACAAGAGGAAAATTCCCAATGAGGAAATTTCTACTATGCTTGCTAATTATTCTTTCAATGGCAAGGTTCCAAAGAAGCTTGGAGATCCAGGTATACCAACCATTCCTGTTCCATCAAAAATAATTATGTTAGAACTGCTCTATGTGATTGGGAGCAGGAGTTAGTGTTATGCCTTTCTCTCTTTATAAGAGACTTTATCTTGATAAGCTGATACCTACTGATATATCTTTGCAAATGGCTGATAAATCTACTGCTGTTCCTGTTGGCATTTGTGAGGATGTCCCTGTTCAAGTGGCTAATAATTGTTTGATTTTAACTGATTTTGTTGTGCTTGAAATGCCTGAAGATGATAATATGTCTATTATTCTTGGGAGACCTTTTCTAAATACTGCAGGTGCTGTTATTGATTGCAATAAAGGAAAAGTAACTTTTAATGTGAATGACAAAGAGCACACTGTTTATTTCCCCAAGAAAGTGGACAAGGTATTTGGAGTTAATACAATTTCTAATTTTAGAACTATCAAAGTGGGAAGTATTGATTGCCCTATATATGATCATCAAGAAGGATATCAAAACATTATGATTGGATCCATATCAATACAATTCAAGGTAACATGATTGTCTCATGATGTTTAATTCATTTGTGTCATATAAAATTTATTTGGTGGCAAGACTTGATCAACCTTGTTAACAAATACATTTTATATACATGAATTCCTCATCCTTGTTTTACCTACTGTATGTTGCTTAGTTTGAAAAGTTTAGCTGAGTTTGATTTTGAAAATCATTTTTCTGCCTGATTTTATTATCTTAAGTACCAGAAATTGTCCAAATTGAAAGTTTTCAAAAATTTATAAAAATATACCACTGGTCCTATTTTTGAAAGAGCAATGTGGGAGTGCCTGGTGCTGACCAGGGGGACCCACCATGCCACCTCACCACATGGTGGCGCGGCAGGCATCTGGCCGCGCCGTGGCATGGTGAGGGCCCCACCTGGCCCTCCACTCACTCAGCCACCTACCACTTTCTCTTTCACGACCAAACACATTTCTTGCTCAAACCCGTGTTCTTGCTGTTCTTGCTCGCGATTTTCGATCTCCTTGCTCAGCCCATCTTGCTGCTGAGATTTGGGGCATTTGTTCTCCGGTATGTGACTCCTCCGAATATCCAAGTAGAATTTTGTTTAGTGGAGTATTTCTTGAGTATTTTGCTGCTGTAGGTGACATGTTAAGTGAGTTTGCATGCTTGTTCTAAGTTAGAATAATTAGTTTTGATGCATGTTTAATCCTCTAGCAAGTTCCTATAGTAGTTCCTTCATTTAGATGTCTCAAAATCAATTTTTATAGTGTTTGCCAAAAATTTCAGAAAAGGAAGATGCATAACCACACCTATGGAGAGATCTTTGAGAGGGATTCGCAAAGGGTGGCAAGGCCTCCAAGGGCAGCCACTCGAGTTAGGCAGTCCTACAATGAAGATCTCATTGCACCAAGCATTGGCGATGAGAGGGATGATGGAGTTCCAAACCCATCATCTTTCCCATGCCCTAACTTTTTGCATGATGCAGGGCTCCTTGATGATTTCTTGTTCCTTGTCCAAGGGTTGGTTTGACTACATATATGGAGGATGAAAGCCACCAATATTATACGCTCACCAAAACTTTTGTTGAGAGTTTTAAATTTGGCAACATCCTACAAGCCATCCATTGGATTTAAGATTTATGATAGGCCTGTTTCATGACTTTGGATAACTTTTGTGCTGCCATAGGTATTGCTCCTTCAGGTACAGCGAAGAGGATTCAAGGACGCCCCAACGATTTGCTGGAACTTTACCGAGGGGTGACCAATGATGATGACCGCACCGCCCAGCGCGGCAAGATAAGGAACATTCAGCTCCCGCCATTAGATACTTTGCTTATTATCTTGCTACTAGCATCCTTGGTAGGGAGAACACCAGCAACATTTCTAATTATCATCTTGCTTTTCTGCTGCTGCACTTACTGGTAACACATCTTATAATCTTGGTGCTCTCATCGCTCGTCGCTTAGCTGCGTGGACCCATCTATGGAGGGATAGTTGCTCGCGAGTTATAGCATATCTAGGCCTTCCATTGATCCTAGTGATGAGTTGCTAACCCCTTTCAGGCTCGACCTTGCTGCTATGAAAGATCATAAATTTGTTACAGCTAAATCTCGTGCAGGAAGTCTTGTTTATAGAGTTTTGTTCACTGATGGGGACGAAAGGAAAGTTCCTTTGCCCAGCCCGAGTTGTTCAGTATTCGCAGGAGGCCGTGGTCGCGCTCAAAGGAGGAGTTGGACGAGCAGTTGCGCTGCTTGGCTTCCACCAGCAGCACGACTCCGAGGACACGACACCCTCTGAGGACTACACCGTCACCTACCCCGGTGCGTCCTCCAGTTCGTATCAGGACGAGGACCCTTCTTCGTCGTACTATGGAGGCGCCACTTCCTGGGCGCCATGGGGTTGATCTCCACTTAGGCCAAAAGCCTAAGCTTGGGGGAGGTATACCGACATCTCACTCATTTATATATCATGTTCTGTCGGTACTTTGTATATCCATGTTTCGATTTTCTTTCTTTCTTTTTGTTGTTTCTTGTTTTTGCTTTTGCTTTCCAAAACACAAAAAGACCAAAAATATTTCTGTTGTTTCTCTTTATTTGTTTCTTTAAGTCTCTAGTATTAGTTTGCTTAGTTGTTTAAATTCGGTTTGTTATTCAAAAATCCAAAATATTTTGCTTTGTTGCTTGCTTCTTTTTGCTCTTGTTTTAAATTCGAAAAACCCAAAAATATTTGTTGTTTTTTTCGGTTTTGTATAGTTTGCTGCAGAGTTCGACAGCCTTCCGTGACTCCAGTGGAGCTTGGTTATCATTTCATATCATTCAAGCCACACAAGTGAAAAGCAATAATGACGATTTACGACGATTCGAGTTGGGGTGAGAGGCTGGTATGAACTCTATTTGTTTTCATTTTTGTATATATCATCCATGTGAGCATGCTTAGTTGGTTCATGTGAGGTATATGTTATTTAGTGGATGCTTAGTAGTTCATGTTCTCTTATGATCAGTTCCAATTTATTAATAGTGGGTAGCATGTTATATTGATGTTTGCTTGCATTGTTCTATTCATAAAAGGGTATGACACTGTGGTATCCTCCTCTGAATGATTCATTTGAATTGACTTGGCACATGCTCACGCATGCATATGACTGAAAAACAAAAAGTCAATTAAGCCTTGATGATTTATTTTGCCTCAGAGTTCTTGTATCACTTTTATGCCTCCGTTAATTTTGTTTTGTCGCAAGCATGATTATGACGGTTATTGCTCTCTTGATTGTCGCTTCCCAGTCTATTGCTAGCCTCCACTTGTACTGAGCGGGAATGCTGCTCGTGCTTCCAAATCCCTGAAAACCAAGTTATTCCAAAGAGTCCACTATAAATTCCTATGCATGGCATTTCAAACCATTCAAGTAAATTTTCATGTGCTACCTTTAAAACCTTCAAATTACTTCTCATTTTGTGACACTGTTTTTAGCTCATGAGGAAGTAGTAGTTGGGTTTGTTATCTTCCATACTAAATTAAGTACCCCGACTTGCATGCTTCATCTGCTTGTCACTAATTTTGCAAAGAGCTGGTTAGACCATTATAACATCAAAAAGCTAAAAACAAAAAATAGGCACTCCTCCATGGTATGTGATTGTTGGAAGGCACCCGAGGATTCGGTTAGCCATGGCTTGTGTAAGCAAAGGTTGGGAGGAGTGTCAAACTATATATAAAGTGCATGCTATAAATGCTTAATATCAACATCTCGGAACCGCTCTCAACTTGTTTAGTATGGAAGATAACAGAAACTCTATTGCCATTCGTTGACAGGAACAACCACCTCCCAAAACAATTTTACTTCTGTTTTAAAAATAAAAAGCTCTAGCACATGTTAATCCCTGCTTCCCTCTGCGAAGGGCCAATCTTTTATTTTATGTTGAGTCACCATCCTTTCTTTGAGCACCTTCTCGAGAGCATAGTTGTCATTCTTAGTGTAATGTGCTTGTCCCAGAATGCGGTTAACTGTGGTATAACTTTGATGCTTTTATCTTTGATATCTTTACTTCTAGTCTTCCCTTGAACTTCAGAGGTGCCTGGGCATTTATGTTTTGCTGTACAAATACGGGCAAGCGAGATACCACCTTATCATATCCTATTATGAGCATTGCAATCTTGCAGATAGATATGTTTCATGTTGTTTGTTATTAGTATGTTGGCATCTTTTCATGGTTTACATGGCTATTAGGTGACATTATTTGCATACATCTTATTATGAATTGCCTAAGCACTTGTCCATATAGTGAGAATATATATCATATGAAGCAAATGTGTTCGTGAAAGTTTCTTTTATCGCACTCAGTTGTTAACTGAATTGCTTGAGGACAAGCAATAAGCTAAGCTTGGGGGAGTTGATACGTCCAAAACGTATCTACTTTCCGAACACTTTTGCTGTTGTTTTGCCTCTAATTTGTGTGTTTTGAATACAACTAACACGGACTAACGCTGTTTTCAGCAGATTGCCCTGGTGTCTTGTTTTTGTGCAGAAATCAACTTTCGGGAAAATCCCCAGAAAATATCGCAAAGCCCCTATTTTATCAGAAGACCCACGGTGCCAGAAGATGAGACGGAGGGGGCAACGAGCCGCCCTCACCACGTGGCGGCGCGGTGGGCCCTGGGCCGCGCCACCACATGGTGAGGCCGACTCGGCCACCCCCTCGCGTCCCCCTCTCGACTACTTAAAGGACTTGACCTAAAAACGCCGGGGATCGACCATATTTCCAGAAACTCTCCAGAGTGCCGCCGCCATCGAAAACCCTATTTCGGGGACCAGAAACTCCGTTCTGGCACTCCGCCGGGACGGGAATTGGAGGAGATCATCGCCATCATCATCACCGACGCCTCTCCATCAACCATCCATGTTTCCCCATCCATGTGTGAGTAATTCCCGCTGTAGGCTGAAGGGGATGGAAGGGATTGGATGAGATCATTCATGTAATAGCTATAAGATTGTTAGGGCATGGTGCCTAGTATCCGTTGTTAGTACTTTATGTCATTGTTGCAACTTGTTATGCTTAATGCTTGTCACTTAGGGCCCGAGTGCCATGATTTCAGATCTGAACATGTTATTGTATCATGAGGATAATCATTGTTTTAGATCATATCTACAAGTTGTATACACATATTATTGTCCGGAACCCGAGGCCCCGAAGGACAGCAATTGGGAACCGGAGGGGATGGCTTTGATGTGAGGATCACATGTGTTCACGAAGTGTTAATGCTTTGCTCCGGTA
The DNA here is from genome assembly GCA_947311845.1 of Poa pratensis. Classification (NCBI taxonomy): domain Eukaryota; kingdom Viridiplantae; phylum Streptophyta; class Magnoliopsida; order Poales; family Poaceae; genus Poa; species Poa pratensis. The sequence continues at coordinate 51,771,904 of CAMZMU010000038.1, forward strand.
CTTTATTAAAAGGAGTACCTTAATTACCAGTAGTTTCCCTTGAGGCCCCGCTGCAAACGGGCTGGTAGGACAAAAGATGTTGTGCAAGTTTCTCATTGCGAGCACGTGCGACTATATAGGGAACACATGCCTATGGTTACTTAGTACTTGGATGCTTTATCTTTATTTATCTGCAAATGCCTATGTCTTGATTATTATATGAATTATCTTATCCATGCAATGCCCGTTCATCCACCCCATGCCTACAGTATTTTAATCCCGCTGTTTACTGCAATCACTACTTCTGTCTTTATTTCACTTCTGCTATTATTTCACTACTGCTACTGCTATAAACCTGTTGCTACTGATAATCTGTGTCGAGCAAGTCTATTTTCAGGTGCAGGTGAACTGACAATTCGGTTGTTAAGGCTTTTAAATATTCTTTGTCTCCCTTGTGTCGAATCAATAAATTGGGTTTTACTTCCCTCGAAGACTGCGATCCCCTATACTTGTGGGTCATCACCCATGTACCTGGCCGCGTGGGCCCACCTATTTTGGCCCTCGGGTCTCCGCTTGTTTGCTTCCTTCGCTCCCAAGTCTTCTTCCTTCCAAAAATTGACGCTCGTAAATTGCAGGTCATTTGGACGTCGTTTGGGTCCCTGGAACATTAAAATAAAGAAATAGGGTTTTCTGCCTGCGCAAGGTTAATTCCATAAAAATAGGAAATAAATATAATATTCCCAAAAATCATAATAAAAACATATATAACCCTTATATGATGCAAATATGATTGGAATACAAGTAATATTGTGCAAAGTTCATGTATGCATTTTACATGCATCAACATCTCCAAGCTTAACCATACTCGTCCTCGAGTATGAAGGTGATAAAACTAACATGGACTTTTCAATTTAATACTAACAATGGATATCAAAGATGATTACTATTTCTACATAGAGTCAAATGATTCATTCTTAAAAGGAGTAGCAATATGCAAGATAGTTTATGAAGTGATATCAATATTCAATGCAAGGATGTTCAATGATAATTCACAAAGTGTAACATAGAAGAAAGTAATATGGACCACATGTATGCATAATGATAAGTAAGAACATCCTACAATGGTCATAGAGTATTGATGAAAATCTGAATATAAAAGGTGGACACTTTGGAAAGATATATATGTGAGTAGAGGTAAAGCATGCATAAGTTTCATCTAACTTCCAAACTCTTCTACTTAAGTTAATGATTGCGATGTGGTAATCCTTGGTGTCAAGCTCTCATTCCCCTATCATAGCATCTTGAATGATTAAGTTTAAAGTGAAAGCAAATATAGTAGTGTGCTTGACAAAGTAAAGGTTGAATGTCTCATGCCCCTTGAATACAAGTACCTACACCATGGTTACTCAACTTGGGACAAAGCAAGTTCAAGTTAATATCATTGTAAGTAATAATAGTATCATTAAGAGCGTCAACTGGGGTACCTCTTGTCCCAGGATATGGAACAAGCCCATATCAAAATGACAAGACAAACAAACAAAATGAACAATCTCAACACCCTTTTTATTTACCATTGGAATAGCTTTTTATTGTAAGGTGTATCAGAAGGTTCACCATAGTATGTAAGTAAATTTCCACCATGAATGATGCATGGCTTAGATTAGCGGCCCAGGCGTCTCTCTAACCATTTATACAAACTCATTTAAACTCTTACTTCCACATTTATTTCACCATGATAAGCATCCATAACAAAAGTACATGATATCAACTAAATGAATGAAGAGCATGTTGAAAGCTTGCCATGTGACAGCACATATGAGCTAACTCCAACCCGACATTTGTCAAGCCACAACATCATAATCTTAATCACAATGGGTCATGTTTTATTTATGCAATAAAAGTAAAGTGTGCATCAAGTTCGTGAGAGCTATATAACCAACTTTTCCATAACAATCAATAACATAAACATTTTCATTCAGAGGTATAGATAACACAAATAACATGATAAACATACTCGGAATAGCATAAAGCAATAGGTAGATATGGTGGACTCACTGGAATAACTTTGGTTGAAGGTGTTGGAAACAAGTTTTTACTTGTTGGATTTTTGGGCTAGCAAGGGAGAAAGTTGACCATCTAAATGCATGCATGAGTGTCCATAGAACTAACTAATCCATGTTAAACAAGTAAATAAAATTCAGCATCAAAACATGAATAAGAGATAGCTCTTGATAAAATTTGCAAATTATTACTCATTAACAAGCTCATGAATCATGCAACTATATGTATCTTTTAAAATCAACTCAAACATCCCTTTTCCCAATCTTATAATAGCATCCAACATATTTCAACCCATATTTCCAGTAGCTCTCTCATATAAATGATAGTGTGGTGGTCTCACAAATAAAAATCAAACAACAAAACAAACAAAAGACGCTCCAAGTTTATGCGATAAAGTGTTTCGATCGAAAAACAGAAGTTAGACGTGTGCAAACCGAGAGTGTGTAGGTCCAGTGGGGTTGTCTTCACATCCCCAAGCTTATGGTCTTCACCATCCTTGGATAGCTCTTGGTGCATCTCCTCCAATCCCTGTGAAAAAACTTCAAAACACCGTTTCTCCCATTTCTTTTCTGTGGGGTGCATTAGTAGTGATAAACAAATAGATTTCTTGCTGCATATAATCCTTAACAAAAATTCATATGAATGTCCAGAAAGTGTATAATGTTGTATGCCTACTCATAAACTCAATTGGATCAAAAAGATTCAATTAAAACTCAAAGCATGCATCAAACAAAATGGGACAGAATCTGTCCAGAAAAACAGCAGCAGCAAAACGTATTTTTCTACCCTACAAACTTTGTCGAAAATTCCAAAAAATTCATGCATACAGAGGATGAAAAGTTGCAACTACAGTTCAAATATGAGCTCATTCGGAGTTACAGAATAAGAATTAAAAATCATACCGTGCACAGATTCGTGCAGGAATAAAATCTCCGAACGCTATAAGCAACTTTTCAAACCAAAATGAGTAAAACTTGGCACTTTATTAAAAATTCCAAAACTAAACTAAAAAGTCTCTTGTTACAGCAAGAGGACACAAAGAAAATCACACATAAAAATAACCGGGTTGCCTCCCGTAAAGCGCTTTCTTTATAGCCATATAGCTAGGCTTCTTACTTGTTGTTTATTGTGATGAAGCTCATGAGGGAGCTTGAACTTTGATGTCCCTCTTCCTTGGGAAGTGTTCCATGCACTTCTTGTGTGGAAACTGAAACTTCACATTCCCTTTTTTGAATCAATGATAGCACCTGTAGTACGAAGAAAAGGTCTTCCAAGAATAATAGGACTAGAGGTTTTATTCCCCATATCCATGATTAGAAAATCAACAGGCACAAAAGTCATATGTAACTCTACCATAACATCACTTACTTTTCCTAAAGCATGTTTAATGGAATCATCAGCAAGTGCAAGTTCAATAGAGCATTTTTCAAGATTTTTCAATTCAAGTACTTCATATAGTTCTTTAGATAAAACAGAGACACTAGATCCTAGATCAAGTATAGCATGGTGTGTCTCTTTTCCAATAGTTATAGTACCTTGGGAATCCATATATCCCCAAGCTTAGGTGGTATCATAGCCTCTTGGTTGTACCTAGCAATCTTTTCTTTCAAGACATGATTAGCAATATAAGAACCAAAACCAGCTTGGTTAGTGTTGATGGAAGGATCACTTGCAAATTTTTGTAAGATAGATATTAATTCATGCAAGCTACAATTTTCTAAGTCAAGAATGGATCCTTGACTTCACTAAGCATTTTAACTTTCAACTTTCTTTTCCTTTTTAACCCAAACTTGTTGCTTAACAGGAACTTCTTTCACATGTTTAAATGATGAATCTTTTCTTAATGAATCACTAACTCGAACCAACTTTTCCTCAATATTGTTCAGGTAAACATCTTTTTCAAGAAATTCTTTCTCACATAATCTTAGTTTATGCATGACATTAACCAATTCATTGTTTATCTTTGGAATAATGTTTTCAGAATAAGATACTAGTTGTTCAAAATCTTCTTACTTGGTAGCTTCTCTAACTTAGTTTCAAATTTATCTTTGATAAGCAAGTGCTACTATGGTGTCTTCCAACTTTTTCTTGCTACCCACAAAGCTACCAAAATTCTTCTAAGTGTCATGGCTGCACAAGCTGGTGTTGACAAGACAAAACTTCCACCTGTAGCCCCATCTAAAGCATTTTGATACCAAGGGTCTATTCCATAATAAAAGTAAAGATTTAGCTTTTCATCTTCACAAGGTGTAGGATCTTCATAGTGCATCCCAGAACCATGATTGCAAGTTTTCATGTGTTTTTTTAAATTTTTTATGCAAAACTGAAAATAAAATGACACTAGATGATGCAAACCGAAAATAAAAAATGCAAGACAATGACAAAACAAAATAATTTGCTTTGAAGGTAAAGATAGATAAGATGATGCTCACGTAGGTGCAACCTCCCAAGCTTAGGTGTTAGCACAAGTTGGTGATGAAGTTGACTTTGTTGTGATATCCTTGGACAAATCCTTACAGCAATGACTCCTCGGCAACGATGCCAGAAAACAGTCTTGATGGCCCTTCACGTAGTTACCTGCGTGAAAAGTAAATGGGTTAGGTTGAGACTCCAAGTGCAGAGTGTGTAGTAAGTGGAAGACGTGTTTTCCCCACGAGGGTGACTCGAGGGTTTAATATCGAACTCTCGGGGAATCAGTAGTGAAAGATTTATCTTCCTATCCTTCTTTTGGTTACCTACAAAACAAAGTAAATGTTTTGGTCCTCAAACTCACCTGTGGTTGTCAAGCACAAAGTGTAAGAATGATATCAAGATAATATGCAATGCAAACAAGAAATAAATATGCAATGGTGGTAAATAAATATGCAAGGATGGTGATAACAATGATAAATGATATTTTTGGGTTTTATATGGTGTATGCAAGATGTAAAAGTGTTTTTGTATTTTCGGATTTTTAAATGACAGAAAATGGAAAAGTGGTAAAAGTTGTTGGAAATGTGTTTCTTATGATTAAAAATGGACCGGGGTTCATGGTTTCACAAATGTACTCTCTCTTTAATAAAGTGATAGACAATGGAACACTAGAGTTGACATATGAGATTGCAACACAAAAGTTTAGTGACAAGTTACTAATTATATGGGCATCACGTTCTAACATAGAGACCTTTTGTTTATTAGTCTCACTTATACTCCACCAAGATGCGAACTAAATCATAACACATCAGTAATTAAGATGACTCATAGTATAGCTTTAAGTATCATGACATGAAGTTAAAATAAGAACATGCTAGATCTAGTCACAGAGAAGTGGCATGGTCACCCACAACCCCTGTAGCAAGGTATTTTTCTTTATCCCTAGTGAGGCAACAAAGTAAGGTAACATACCCAAGTGGATCGCGAAACTATCTCTCACGTTCACCGCACTAGCCACCCCCTGTTACTCCAACTAATGCACACATCACCCCACACACGCTCTCATAAACATGCTTGATCAAAACAAGTAAATAGGAATGGGGTACATAATATGCATCTATATTCATAACTGAAACAAAACATTTGCAATCTCAAACATATATTAACTAATAAAAAGATCCACCACATAGGTATTACATAGATGACCGTAATCATGTTCAGCAGCTCATACGGTACTAATTAGTGAATCTCAAAGAGAGGAGAGATACATAAGTTACTTCCACAAACCCATAGTCCAGAGGTGGACTGCTCCTCTTCATCATGGAGACGGTGGAGAAGTCGTTGGAGAAGATGGAGACCACGTCGGCAGCGCCCCGCCGGAGTTTCCCCCTCCAATTTGCAGCTCCAAGTCTCTGTTTCGGTGTTTCTGTGTTTCGGCGGCGCTCCTTCAACAGAACGTCGGGGACTTTTTATATAGGCGTTTTTAGGTCAAGACGGAGTCGGTGGAGAAAAGATCAACGGCAACAGAGCTCCGATGCCCAAAAGGAGGGGTCCCACGCGGCCCATGTACCTGGCCGCGTGGGCCCACCTATTTTGGCCCTAGGGTCTCCGCTTGTTTGCTTCCTTCGCTCCAAGTCTTCTTCCTTCCAAAAATTGACGCTCGTAAATTTGCAGGTCATTTGGATGTCGTTTGGGTCCCTGAAACATTAAAATAAAGAAATAGGGTTTTCTGCCTGCGCAGGGTTAATTCCATAAAAATAGAAAATAAATATAATATTCCCAAAAATCATTATAAAACATTGATATAACCCTTATATGATACAAATATAATGGAATACAAGTAATATAGTGCAAAGTTCATGTATGCATTTTACATGCATCAGGCGCCTACAACTTCCTGCTGCACTCGGCATCTACATCAGGTACTACCTGAGCGCGTGATGTTTGTTTGCGTGCACTGGCTAGTATTATTAGGTCATGTTAGTTGAATGGATGTCTTGCACTATTTGTGGTCTTGTTTTGCGGTCTTGCACTATTTGCTGCTATAGTTCAATGTTGTTGATCCCTAGCTTAAGCTTGATTCATGTATATGTATAACTGCGGCAGTTTCTTTTGTTCCAAGATAAATTATTGTAATATTAGCTATGCCATGGTACGAGTGTATTCGGACACATGTGTGCAAACATGTTGGAGTATATGGAATGTTTGATCCAAAGGATCTAGTTTTTTGTGTATCATAGTCATGTTCTTGAATGTGGAAATTCAATATGCAATGGCCTGAAATCTATAGTATAAGTTCAGTTTTCGTTTTAAACTCATCTTTTATACAGTATTATGTTAAGAACTTTTGTTCCATGCCAGTTAGCTTCTGTTTTTGTATCTCTGATGAATTATTTGGCTGCCAAAATTTTGTGTGGTTGACATGGCATACTCAGATATCTTTTGTACAGCTCGATACACTTAATGTGGCACTTCATTTCTGTTGCATATTTTCATCAGTTTATGATTTTGCTGATAATGGGTATGTGAATTGAGTTCCCGGTTAAAAAACGTACCTGAAATGAGTTAGTCGGGTCACCAATTTTCAATAGAGGACCAGATACTATGCCGACTATCACCTAGCGGTCAATGTTTTTCATTGGCCTATTGGCCACTCTTCACAATATATATGGTTGACATGGTACACTGAGATATCTTTTGTACCAGCTCGATACACTTAATGTGGCACTTCATGTTTGCTTCAGTTGATTTCTATTCATCATTTTATTATGTTTGTTGATAATGTCTGAATTTCCAGAATTAGGGAAATGGTTGATTCTTGTATCTTTGAAAACTTAAACGTGTAGTATAACATGTTCTAGTCCTGCTATTTTGGACATTCCTGTAGTCACGCTGATTAGTGGCTGCTCTGTACAATGAGGCATGTACCGAGTTTCTAAACAATTCACGTGGTAATACCGAGTATATAGCTCTCTACAATGAAGCAGTTCCAGTAGTTCCATCGGTTCTTTACATACAACTACTGGAACTCTTGCATCATAGGACTGCATCATGTTAATTTAATCTTGGCATCATGTTTTGTATTATTTATCTATTGGCTAATTCATTGTCTGGGATTAATATTGCATTCTAGAGTTCCAAGGAAACTTGCCTAAACTTTTTAAATAAAGACGTATCAGTGTTTTGTCTGAAATCAGAACTGCATTCTATTCTCTTGAAGTGTTATCTCAAATTGTTCTAATTTGCTAAATTCGGGTACTACTATGTGATCTGCTAATGGTTATCAATGAGTGATCCTGCATGTCCGGGCATCAAGCGTCTATAAGCACGCCTCACCCAGCTCAACTTCGTCCTCTGCGCCTGTCAGACACACAACAGATCGATTGGGAGAGCGAACCGGTACAGGAAGGGAGAGCGAGGCGGCGGCCTAGGGTTTCAACCCTAGCCGCCGCCGTGAGAGACATCTGCAGTTTCATCGTCGTCGCGGCAAAGATTCGACGAGTCCTCGCCTCCTCTAGGTGTCGTTCTGGCACTAGAAGAGGTGGGGACCTCGGACCTGCGCATGGCACTTTTTGAAGATCCTTAATGTTAGAGCTTCGTTTTGGTCGTCATCTTCTTCGTTAATGGAGATGGTCTCATCTGTAATAAGTGATCTTCCACGCTTCGTTTGACGGCGAGATACCCTTCCCGATGTCAATGGTTGATTTGGAAGATTAATTCTGCCTAGGTATGGTTCTTCAGATCTTGCTTCGCTAGATCAATCTTGGATTGTTTCTCATGGTTGTCGCGAGGAGATTTTCCTCACAATATCTATCCCGGCTGCTACGTCTTTGGCATTGGTGATTCGTTCTCTCGGCTCCCAACGACGTCGACAAAGTGGTTCGGTTATTTGTCCCTGGAATATCAGTGGTGGTGCTCTTGCCGATGTTGCTTGATTAATTTAATGGTTGCGTGCGTGCACAAAGCCTTGGGATTGCGGCTCAAAATTAAAAAGGGAGAACCTTCAGTGCTATTCACAGGTCTGTGGTTTGTTGGTTTCGGTGTTGTTCTACGGCTGCCTTCAGAAAAGTACAAGATTGTGTCATGGATGAAGAAAGGGCTTGAAGATCTCATAGATTTGCTAGTCTCTTTTAGTTTTGTTTTTGTAATCGATGTAATCGTGTACTCTTTGCTGGTTTAATATATGTGGAAAAATTCAAAAAAAAACTTCGTCCTCTGCGCCCTTTCTGACCCAATGGTGCGTCCTCTCTCTATCTCCCTGTATCGCCAATGTTTGGAAGTTCACGAGTATCTAATTGAAATGGTGTGTTAGCGCATCGTCTGTAGCAGCATCTGTGATCTACGATGGGTAATTGGTAGTGTTAATGTTAAAGAGTGCTTATAGTTCTTGTGATTTGTAGATGATTTGATGTACCCTGTTGCAGTTTATATGTACTGGTAGTCAATAATGTACATTTTGAGCTACATAATTGACAAAGTCTTCTGCTTGCACCTTTTTCAAAGCTAAACGTTTGTTTTTTGTTGGCAGGTATTACTAGGACTGAAGTGGTGGTCCCCTCTAGCTCCTGCTTGAAGAATTTTGAAGAAACTGGAAGCCCTAGTTAGCAAATAATTGCTAGTATTTTTATAGCTTGTAATTTTGTGGTGTTTTGGACGAATTTCATTTGTTTTGCTGTTCTGTAAGAATATCTGAAACATTGTATGAAATATTGGATGAAATATTTGGAATATGATTATGTATGTGTTTTGGAAATACGTGAAAGATCAGTTGGACCCACTGAAGAATTAATATATAAAATTTAAAAACAGACTTGGGTTTATGACAATGGGGCCAGCCTGACAGGTGGGAACAATCTGACAACTTGGACCATTCTGACAAATGGGGCCAGCTTCAAATTAGCAGGCCAAATACAAGAAAGTATATGGGTCGAACTGTTGGGCCTGGCCCATGTTGCCGTTCTAAATAGATGGATAAAACTTAGATAAATTATTGGCGGCCCATCTAAACGGCTGAACTGGACAGGTCTGATTTTGTTCTACGACCATTACAATTGGTCACAAAATTGCCACGTCAGTTTGCCACATTGGACTTGACGTGGCGTGACCAGATTGCCAGTGACCAAAAATTTGGTCAGAAAATCCGTGACCTTTTCTTTTGGTCATAGACACAAAAAGGTCATATTGGCTCGTTAGTGACGCTCATAACGTGACCAAGTGTTTTTGGTCATAAAAAGGTCACCAATTAAAATATGTGACCATTCATTGACCCGCGGGAAGAGCTTCTGAACCCCCCGAGCTAGGGTTGACGACGGCGGCGTCTCTGGAACTTTTTGTGGATGGAGGCTCAGGTATCTAGGGTTTTTCCGAATAGATGAATATATAGGCGAAAGGACGGCGGCTGGAGGCACTCGTGGGCCCCACGCCACCCTCATTTTATATTAGAGACTCTACTTGGCACAACAATTCGAAAAAGCAAAGATACAAAGGAGTTGTGTCAGAAGTAGACAAGCTCCTTGACTCAATAAAATAAAATAGCAGAAAATAAAAACAATGGGTTGTCTCGCACAAGCGCTTTTCTTTAAAGCCTTTTAGCTAAGCATGATAATTTTAATGATGCTCTCAGATGTATAAGAGTTGAACATATAATAATGCATCAAGAAGAAAATATAAGCACATTTAAGTCTAACTCACTTCCTATGCAAAAGAATCTTGTAAAAAAATAAGTCAATGAGGCACAAAGTGACTAGCATAGGAAGGCAAAACAACTGCAACTTCAAAAATTTCAACATAAAGAGAGAAGACTTAATACTATTGAGATATATGAAACCATCAAGCAGCAAAAGGATTTTCAAATACTTCACTAGGAGGAGAGGTCTCAAAATATAATCATTTGTAGCAAAAGGATTTTCAAAAACCTCAACCTCCCCAAGCTTAGAGCTTTGCATAGCATTAGCAATAATGGTGTTCAAAAATTCATGCTAATAACATTGCTATCACTATTATGCAAACAAACTTCCATAGGTTTTTAAATTTTCTCTTCAAAAGCATCATGTCCTAATTCAGTATAAAGTTCATAAAGATCTCTAATTTTTTGTTGTTTTCCATTAAGCCTAACTAGTGAAATAAAAACAAGAAACAAAAGATACAATTGCAGAATCTAAAGAAAATACCTTCAAGCACTCACACGCCGGCAACAGTGCTAGAAAATAGCTTAGTAGATGGAGGATGTGAGTACCTTTTACCTTACCTCCCGGCAACGGCGCCAGAAAATAGCTTGATGTCTACGCACGCTTCTATTCTTTTGGACAATGTTGAGCCTCCAAGTGCAGAGGTTTGTAGAACAGCAGCAAGTTTCCCTTAAGTGAATCACCCAAGGTTTATCAAACTCAAGGAGGTAGAGGTCAAAGATATCCCTCTCAAGCAAACCTGCAATTAAGATACAAGAAGTCTCTTGTGTCCCCAACACACCCAATACACTTGTCAGCTATATAGGTGCATTAGTTCGGCGAAGAGATAGTAAAATACAAGTAATATGGATGATTATAAGTGGTAATTGCAATCTGAAATAAAAATGCAGCAAGCAAACATATAGCAGAACTGGTTGTAAACGGTGTTTAATGCTTAGAACAAGGCTTAGGGATCATACTTTTACTAGTGGACACTCTCAATAATAATAATATAATTGAATACATAGATATTTCCTCTTCACTATGATACTCTGAATTATTCTCTCGTTGGATAACGAACACCAATCCGCGAAGGGCTAAAAAGCACACCTTAAAGTCGCATTCCACATCTAGGGAACCCCACACTGTCAATTGAGTGGCCTAAATAGTACTAGACAAACACCACAATTTCATAGAGACATCCAACACAAAGAATAACTCATAGCAAGTATTCCTGTAATCTTTAGCCTAAGAGTCACACACGGTGCGCACACTGTCAACTTCGCACCGGGACAAAGGTGACTCTGGAGTTTACATTAATAAAACCACTCAAGTAGCATATAAGATAATGAAGAGTAATCTATGGATTCAATTAGATTACAAAGCTCATGATCACATAAAGATCACACCATGGGAGAGAGATAAACCACATAGCTACCAGTACAACCCTCAGCCCCGATGAAGAACTACTCCCTCCTCATCATGGGAGGCAGCAACGACGATGAAGATGGCGGTGGCGTCGATGGAGATGGCTCCGGGGGCAATTCCCTGTCCCGGCAAGGTGCCGGAAAGAGACTTATGTCCCCCGAATTAGGGTTTTTGGTGGCGGCGGAGCTACGAAACTCTTCTGGAGAAATCGTCGATTGTTTTAGGGTTTTCACCGCGGAGGCAATATAAGGCCAAAGGGCAACGCGAGAGGGTGCACGAGCCGTCCACGCCAGGTGGCGCCACCCCCCTCCAGGCCGCGCGGTGACATAGCATGGAGGCTGTGGGCCTCCCCCATACTTGTCCTTCTGGCTCCCGGAGTTTCTGGCGAAATAGAATTTCTGTAATTTTTCTGGATTTTTTCGAGCACTTTGGTTTTCGGGCCTATTCTGCAATACACAGACATAATAAACATAAACTGGCGTTGTGGCATCTTGTTAATATGTTAGTCCAATAAATGTCATAATATGATATAAAGTGTATATAAAACATGTAACAATTGGTGTAATATCAACATGAAACATCAAAATTATAGATACGTTTGAGACGTATCAGTGCTCATAACAAACCCACAATCTTTTGTGCGCAGGTGATGAGAGGGAGATACTACCCTAATGGGGAGTTCATGACAGCGGAATTCCACAGACGGTATCCAAACCCTGGCGCTCCATTGTCGCTGGCAGGGAGGCGATGCAGGTGGGCTTGATCAAGCGGATCGGCACAGGGGAATCAATTTCGATGTGGAGCGCATCCTTCAGATACCTCTCCGACACACTCATGAGAGGATGGGGTTGCATGGGCTCATGAATCAAAGGGCATATATTCAGTCCGATCGGCGTATGGAGGACTGGTGGCAGAGAAAGATCTTAGAGAGGAACTACAGGGGGTGGTGTGTCCACCTCTGTTGTTGGTGATGAGCTCAAGTGGAGGAAACTCTGGAAGTTGGATGTTCAACCAAGGGTACGAGTATTTTGGTGGAGAGTTCTCAAAGACATTTTGCCGGATTACGCAACTCTCTCTCCAGGCGGCATGTCAAAGAACAAAGTACCTGCCCAGTTTGTCAATCAACATCAGAGCCTTATTGCACCCTTGTGGAGTGCTCCCATGCGCAGCTCTTTTGGTCGGCGGCCAAAGATGTTCTCAACCTCAAGCTGCCACGTTTACATCAGATAACGTGGGCGGAGGACATTTTATGTGAGGCATCTTTTGGGAACTTAGATAGAGAGATGACGATCTCGATCATAGCACAAGTTTGGGACTCTAGAAATAAGTGGAGTCATGATGATCAGGATACAACCCGAAGTCTACGGTGAGTTTTGTTGAGGAAGCTCTTGCGCTGATGCATGGCCTAAAGGAGAAGAAACGAAAGAGTCGGAGGACAGCTAGCACCTGGCAGGGCCTCCCGGCTGGGTTTGTGAAGCTGAACTCGGATGGGCGATCCGTCGAGAGGACGGAATAGCGGCAAGTGGAGGTGTTGCGCGTGATGTCGATGGGTTTAGGAGTGCTTGGTGTCGGGTCTATCATGGCATCACAGATTCTTTGACGATCGAGGCTTTGGCAATGAGAGATGCGGTGGCGGCGGCTACCAATCAGCATTTCGACAAGGTCATTGCAGAAACTGATAGTTCGGAGCTGACCCGGCTCTGGAACGAGAGAGGTAATCATCGTGCTGTGATCGCTCCAATCATCAGCGAAATTGGCGAGTTAAGTTCAAGATTCATATTTCGAGCTTGTTCATGTTCGGAGGACAGCAAACAATGTCGCGCAGAGTGTGCAAGATTTGCATGTGCTCTTGGTGTACCAGCGGACTGGGTGAATGAGAGTCCTTCTTTTCTCTCTTATAGCTAATGGCTGATTGTAATGTAGGATATCCTGTTAACATCCCCGGATGATGTAACTGTGCTTAACGTTTAAAGCAGCAAGTTTTAGACGCACTCTTTTCCTTACAGGGTACCTAAGGGGACTGGAAGGTTTTTAATGAGGCGTGTTGCTAGCTTAATATATGGAGAAATTGAATTAAAAAAAAGGTATTTTTATCTGTGTTTGATTTGTACGTGGGTGTGGGTCTTTCTTCTCGGTGCGGTTTAGTTTTTACAGCCAGTAATAATGGCACATTGATTTCCGGTAGAGACTTTTTGCTCACAGGAACTAGTGAACCCTCCAACTTTAAAAAATTGAAAATCATATTTATGAGTTTCAAAAAATTCTAAAAAAAATCCCCGGAGTAGGCAATAGTATATTCCATGAACGTGTAAAATATCAAATCCAAATACATTGTCTTTTTAGCTATACAAAAATTACAAAATGTGGATCTAAATATGCCTATTTTCAAATCTCTAAGTTTTACCTTATTTTGTCATTTTTGTATAACCCGTAATATAAAGTATTTCAAAATGAAATTTTACGCATTTATGGTTTACCATTACCTACACACGTGATTTGTTCCAGAATTTTTTGAAACTCATAAATATGATTTTCTATTTTTTGAATTGGAGAGTTCACTGGTGGCCGGGAGCAAATAACACTTACCACATTGATTTCTCCTTTACGCCTTCCCCTCCGCTACTTCTTGATCCGCCGCCAGGGCCAGCTTGTCTGCAAGGGTTTTCGGGCATGGCCGGAGGCGACGCGTCGACGGACGACGGCTTCGAGTTCGCCTTCGACTCCGAGCCCTTCTCCGACAGACTGCTGCGGATAGAGGTTGTCGGCGGCAGTGAAGACGCCTCGCCTGGGGACGCCGCCAGCCGCAAGCGCCGCCGCGAGCAGGACAAAGGTGTGTGCAGAGCTGTTGGCCATTGTTGTGCCATTATGGTTGGTCTCGTGGAGTAAATTTCCCCTGTTCTAGGATCTAATTTCGTCCACCTGTTTTGACGATCGTTGGATCCCAATGTGTATGCAAGTTTATCGGACCTTGGTATTTTGCTGGCCATAATATCTATTTGATCCTGTATTTGTTTCCAGGTGATGATACAGAAAGTGTCGCCTCTCCTTTGACTCCACTTTCACGGTCAAGACCATCCATGTCAATTCGGCTATTCTTGCTTCTAAAAGTCGTTTCTTTTTTAAGGTAATTGATTCTGATGACGTATTCTGAATTGTAGCCAGTTCACTTGGTTTTCTGATAAACCTTATGCTTCTCAGCTTTTCTCAAATGGCATGAAAGAATCCGATCAGAGAGAGGCAACAGTAAGAATTGCTGATTCAGGTAACTCAAGTGTTCGGTGTGCTTAACAATCATCTTTCTATAACTGATGATTCGTGTTTGCTATTGTGATTAATTATACTGATGATTTATATATTTTTCTAAAAGGAATATTCTTGTTATAAAGGTGGGGTCTTTTTCGAAGTTCCCTGTCACAAAGTTTTTCAAATTTGCTGATGACTTGGCTATTATCGTTTCCCCTACAACTTTACCAACCAAATTGATATTTCTCCACTCCTCTTTGCATTATAGTTTTTCCCAGTTGATTACTGATCAAGATAACAAATGGATATTCCTTTTTGTGTACCTTTTTATCAAAAAAAAAATTAAGCTTTTTGAAATGTTCCATTAATCCTTATGCCTCCTTGCTTTCATGGAACAGAGGAAAATGCCTTCATGGAGCTTTTGTGCTTTATGTACACTGGAAAGTTGACACACACAACTGAGCCCACTCTTCTGGTTGATATGTGGGTGGCTGCTGTCAAATTTGAGGTTGCTTCTTGCATGAGGCTTTGTAGTCAGTGGCTCGAGTACCTGCCAATGACCCCAGAATCTGCAGTGTTGTACCTAGATCTCCCAAGTTTTATCTCGGTGGCAGCTGACCTGACAGAGGCAGCCAAGAAATTCCTTTGTAAAAGATACAAGGAATTTGTGTCCAAATTAAGTGGTCTCCGTTACACCGAGATTAAAAAAAAAGTTGTTGTTTTAAATCATACTCCCTCCGTTCCAATGAATAAGGCTTATATTTTTCTGAAAAAGTCAAGCTAAGTAAACTTTGACCACACTTTTTGAAAAAAATATCAACAACTATAACATTATATGGATTTCATGTGAAAATATATTTCATGATGCAACTAACCATGTTTATTTTGTATTGTACATGTTCATAATTTCTTCAAAAAACTTGATCAAACTTCACATAGTTTGACTTCTCAAAATAATATAGGCCTTATTCATTGGAATGGAGTAGTATCATGGTTTTGTCTCATTTCAGGTTCCAAGATGAACTGATGAAGATCCCTCTCGCTGGGATTGTAGCCATCCTATCAAGGTATGACCTCCTGGGTGTATCTGAAGTCGTTGTCTATGACTTTGTGCTCAGGTGGGCATTTAAGCAGTACCTTCAAAAGAAAGATGCAAGATCTTAAGCTCACGTTTACTTCCGCTAGTGCCACGAATGCATGGAATGAACAAAGTCATTCAAAGCGATCAGCCGAGTCGTAAGCTTAAGTTTTTCCTAAAGCGGAAGCGATGCTCCTGGCTCGAATCGTCAAGATCCGTATACACTGGTCAAGACTTCTGTTTCGCGGGGAATGTCGGTTTCCTCTCGTTTCACTGCAACAGCGGCTGTTTTGGCCTGTTATTACAGATGCTACAAGACAAGGGACCGTGAAGGGGACAATAGATTATAAGTTTGAGGCAAAAACAAGACCGTTGCGGCGGTATGTCACCATGTACGAATGCACCTCTGCCGATAGTAGGGAGGCTGTTGGATGCAAGGATCTATTGGCGTTCCTTGGTCAGAGTTTATTGCTGATGACAGCCCCTTCTTCATCGACGGCATACTCTATCTGCAAATTCACCTCAAGCTGACGCAGAAGCCCTTCTGATGCATGCGTTAGCAGCACCTTCTGTTTTTACTGAGTCTCCTGATCGTCCGAGATATGAAGAAACCTGAACAGGATGCTGAAGGCTAGCATTTGCTCTTAACATACGCAGAGCTGTGTGTGTGTGTTTGGCTGTGCAGCTGAGTTAACCAACTGTTAATGTGCAATATTCGTAAAAAAAGAATATGAATGTGCAGTTCATCGTAAGCTGGCTGATGCTGATGACATCTTTGTTCCATGTTGCATGCGTGTTTCAGTGTTTGTGCGAGTTTGCTGATGACCTCTTTGATCCATGTTAAGCTGTTTATGTACACTCCGGCATAAGCTGGCTATGTTATCATCCTATTTGATTTATGTTATAATAATGAGGAGGTGATGACTTTTAATATATACTATTTACAATCCTTGAAAACAAAACAAGGGTATACTTTTTTCTTAAAAGGCGGTCAATGTTAACTGTGACTAATGTAAAACAAGGTAGATACGATATAAAAACTTAACTGTTTCAACCTATCCGGGGCTCAGAAGAATCAGCCATTCTAGCAATTCGACCAACACAAGCTTACGGCACCCACATACCCAAACAGTAGCAAAAGAAACAAAAAGAAAGTCATTGAACCATTGGACATACCAGTTGTTCAAATAAGACTGTGTCAGATTCACAGCATCATCAAGCAAATAAGCGCCGAGAAAGACACCTAAACATTAGTACTTCGAAATACAATCTATAGAAAAGCCGAGCTAGATTCCAGTTCAATTGTATAGCGGAGTTAGATTCTGGCAGATGCACAGCCTCATCCAAGTCTGCTTTTCCTGGGATGGTTCCCTTTGAATGGAACTTGTGTCGTGGCCCCCAACCTGATGAGCTCATGACACATCATGTCATCTGCTTGCCCAACGATATTCCAGTGACATTTTGCTGTCAAGCAGCAGAAAGTTCACTCCAAAAGGGGAGCAGAGGCTTCAGTGACTTCAGCTCTGAGACTTTTAAGAGGGAAAAACTAACTTCCAACAACTTCAAAATTCATGCAGCACATTGGAAAATAGCTATCCAAATTTCTTACACCTTATTTGCGACACTTGAACCAGCACATCATATCAAACAATTCCAGATTAAAAAATTGCATTAACTGTAACATTTGGACTGCAAATAATCCTGCTGAGAATAAAAATTAACATACGTGCAGCCTTCAAATGCATATCAAACAATCTGAAGATCACAAGTAACTTGGACCAACAGAATTTCATGCAATCACTACCTCAACACAAGCAATATCTAGATAGAATCAACAGCAACGAAAAATCATCCACAAAAACCACGAGGATTCATTCATTCAACCACTCAAAATAACCATTACCACCGACCAGATCAATTCTAACGACAATAACATAATAGCATTGTTCGTTTCGATCCATGTCTTCACCACATCACTACCAAACGGTTTCTCGTAAACCACCACAGGTTTCTTTCTCAGGCAGGGGACAAAACAAGATAAGCCTAACATAGTTTCACGCTGCTGCAGATGATACGAAACAGCTGGACCATCCTCTCTCACTTGGCAGCGGCGACCTTGTGCTTGGCATTGGAGTGAGCCTGCAGAGCGTTCTCGCTGTTGAAGGTCCTGAGCAGAGAGATTCATAAGGTCAGGATAGAGTTCTCGCAGTGACTGTGCTTACTGTAAGCAACGAAAACAAGGCATTAGAAAACTTACTTGGGGCAAGACTTGCACGCGATCGACCCGCCAGACTTGGGTGACTTCTCATTGGTTGCAGGGGTCTTGACAGCCTTCTTCGCTGGGTGTGGGGTAGCCACATGGACAGCTCCCTTCTTGTCACCTGCAGCAACAAGGGCGCATAAGTATATCAATCGACAGCACGTATGCTTTTGTTACTAGTACAATG
The DNA here is from genome assembly GCA_947311845.1 of Poa pratensis. Taxonomy (NCBI): domain Eukaryota; kingdom Viridiplantae; phylum Streptophyta; class Magnoliopsida; order Poales; family Poaceae; genus Poa; species Poa pratensis. The sequence continues at coordinate 51,790,218 of CAMZMU010000038.1, forward strand.
GACACAATGCCTGCATTGACATTTCTACTCACCCGTCTTCTGGCCGGAGGGTGTTGCAACCTTGGCCTTCTTGTCAGTAGAAGGCGTCTTCAGCGCACTTGAAGCTGCCCTCTTCTTCCCAGTTTCTACTTCTGCAAGTAGCATTATGTTTGGGTCATGTAACAGTAGAAAAAATATAGTGAACAGCAACAAAAGACACATCAAACAGCACAGACCTTGGGTGTTTTTCTTCCTCCTCATCTTCACTCTCGTCATCATCCTCAGAGTCATCGCTATCATCATCCTCACTCGAGCCCTATCAAACAGTTTCAGCGAGTCAAGCAAAAATCTAGACTAGGACAACAGCATCAGCAATGTTATAAGACTCACAGAATCATCTGAGCCTGCAATAGGAATCAGTTGTCCTTCAGAATCATCATCGCTATCACACTCATCATCATCACTGTCATCATCCTTTTTGCTTTTTCCCGCAGTACAGCCTTTGCATCAGCCTTTGCGGCAATCTTGACTTGCTTTGGCTCCTTGTCCTTGGCTTGGGCTTTGCCTTCAGAAAATGGGAAAATAGATGAATTAGGCAAGAGGGTCTAAATGTGCAAATAATTCCCAATGAGTGAACTGAAGAACAGAGCCAAGAGAGAGGAGCAATCTGTATACCATTTTCCTTAGCGGCAGCAACGATCTTCTCTTCCTCCTCTTCATCTGAAATCAAAAAGAGACAAGGTTTAATTTCTCACAAGCCAGTCCCAAAGTGGTCGGACCCTTCCCCGGACCCTGCGCAAGCGGGAGCTACTGCACCGGGCTCCCCCCCCCCCCCCCCCCCCCCCCCC